>JAJEJO010001935.1:217408-240613 GCA_020662805.1 Glaucomys volans
TAAACAATTTTACCAAAATCTCCTAATTTATTGTTAACATTTAAGGTATTTGATTAGGAAATGTTTTGCCAGCACAAGTTCACCAAGATGTTCCCCATATTTACTTCAAAGCTTTTCCTTTCACACACCCAAATTTTGTGTATGATGTAATGTAGACATCCCTGTCATTTTTTTCCTATATTGGTCACATTTGTCTTTTTTGTTCTTAGTGGTTAGTATACTTATTTCCCAGCAATCTGCACTGTCACCTCTTTTAAATATTGAAATTTTATACATACATAAATCTGTGTCTAGAATCACTATAATTAATTAATTTTTCTATACCTTCACCAGTTTTCTAATGTTACATTACAGCAATCTTTGTTACTGGTTGTTTATGCTCACCCCTTACCATACTCTTCTATCTCAGAAATACTTGCTCCTCCTGCAAACCTTCATCAAAACTGTATAACCATCAAGTGTGGTAGTGCATGCCTGTAATACCAGTGATTCTGGAAGCTGAGGCAGGAGGATCCCAAGTTCAAGGCCAGCTTCCACAACTTAGTAAGACCCTGTTTTAAAATAAAAATCAAAAAGGTCTGGGGATGTAGCTCAAATGGTAAAATACATCTGGGTTCAATTCCCAGTTCCAGAACAAACACAAAAAAACGAAAAAGCAAAACAAAAAAGTACATATAATCAAATGTTTATGGCAGTAGTTTTTAGTGTCTTCCTGGGACCAGCAGCTTCAACACTAGTCTAGAAGTTTGGTAGGAATACCAAATCTCAGGACAGACCATAGATCTAATAAATTGGAAACTCTTGGGTGAACTCATGTGATTTAATGAATTCTGCAGGTGATTTTAATAGATGTTTGAGTTTGGAAATCACTAGTTTCACCCAACTGCTCCTGATCACCCACTAAGTCTGGTACCCCTGACCCTTTATCACTAACTTCAGTTGTTGAGCGGGAAGAATAAAGCTGGAGCCAGCTTCTACTTTCTATCTTGTCTACTACTGATCAAGTCCAGAGAGGAACTGACATTTTCCTAATCATGAGCTACATGAGGCATGTTTCCTATTCCTCCTAGCCCATTTCTTACGATTTCTCTATTGGTGTTGGAAATAATAAGTGCATTCTCCCAGAGAATGGTGGGTGTTGGAAATTATTTCAGACACCATTTCATCTTTGTGCATGTTCTGCCAGATCATGCCTTCAGTGTGCTGAGTGTGTTGCCTTTGTTTGCAAGTTGATTCCTTATTTCTTGTTGCTAATATTCTGACATATGTCCTTCATTTTAATTACCTGTTTCTTTTGTGTATGTGGAAATTAACTTATTTTTATTAGCCCCCTTACTAATATTTTACCTACAGAGTCTGAATTTTTCATATACACCATCATATCATTGGTGAATAGTAAGAAATTTATTTTGTATTGTTATACACTTCAATTACTTTTCTTATTCTACTGCAAGAGAATAAGACATTGAAGAAGATAAGTAATTTTAATGTGTTTAGCTAAAAAGAATTATATATGATAAAAAATAATATTTGCTTTAAATTTTGGATAGATACATGTTATGAGGTAAAGGTAGTCCCTTACCAAGGTAAGTCTAACTTACTGAGGTATGATGAATCATCTTAAATTTTATCAGAGGATTTTGTGCATCCTAAATATTTTCTATTTGTACTAGTAATTGTGGCAATTTTTAAAGATTCTTCTAATATTTATGCATCCTTGAATTCCTGAGATAAAGCCAAATTTTTCATCATGAGTTACTGTTTAAAAAAAAAGTAGGATTTGATTAACATTTCATTTTTTTCTAAGTTTATGAGGGAAATTGTCTCATATTTTCTTTTATTGCTACATCAGATTCTCTCATTAATCATACTACTTATGTAGAATGAGTTGGAAAATGCTTCTTATTTTCTTGATAATTGAAATAAATTGTTATATGATCGAAATAATGTGTTCCTAAAGGTTTAGTTGGGCTCACCTGTCATATCATGAGAGCCTACTACTTAATTTGTATTAAGAATTTCAGCCAGGCATGGTGGTGCACAACTGTAATCCCTGTGGCTCAGGAGGCTGAAGCAGGAGGATCTGGCCTTCAAAGCCAACCTCAGCAACTTAGGCCCTAAGCAACTCAGTGAGACTCTGTCTCTAAATAAAATATTTTTAAAAGGTTGAGATGTGGCTCAGTAGTTGAGTACCCCTGGATTCGATCCCTTGTACAAAGGAAAACAGAAGAATATTAATTCTTGATTTATTTTCTTTATCATTTTGATAGTCAAATGATAAAGTCATTCAGCTATCCTATTTTTAGTATCTTAAAATAATTCCTGTCTGAATATTCTATATTCTATCTTTGATAATTCCAGTGCCTGATATTTTAGGGACTTACATAAGCAGTTTTTTACTTCTGCTGGCTCTGATTCCTGGTAAAACTTGATTGTGAATCTGTATAGCCTTGATTTTGATCTGCATAATCCTTGTTGTATCTATGGTGAATTATTATCACCTGCAAATTCGATTGTTTCTTCCAGGATCTAGAATTGGTGGGAAGGAGTTGAGCCCTGTTATCTCCTTTAAGGATTCCGACTAAGATACTCAGTGGAGAACTTGTTCCTCCACAGTGAGAACCCATCTCTTATTTCTTCACCCTTATTTCTTGATCCCTGCAACACTGTCATTATTTGTCCTCAGGATAAACTCAGTTTTAAAACTAACTTTCTGCTGCCCACTTAGGTTTCATTTAAAGTTAAAAAAAAAAAAAATTAATTGGCAGTATCTCTCCCTGAGGCCCAGCAACGTTCTTTAAAATTATGTTTCATCAAGGATCCTGTTTTCCTGCCAGGTGAACTCTTCAAAGTATCCACACAGGCAAATCAATAAAAGTGAAATTTCCTAATT
Source organism: Glaucomys volans (assembly GCA_020662805.1). Taxonomy (NCBI): domain Eukaryota; kingdom Metazoa; phylum Chordata; class Mammalia; order Rodentia; family Sciuridae; genus Glaucomys; species Glaucomys volans. Next base: position 220,302 of record JAJEJO010001935.1, read on the forward strand.
TAAAAAAAATTGCTTTGAATATAGACTTTTATCTCCAAAGGGCATTTATACTAATTGGACATCATGGGTAGTATTATTCAAATACATGTGAATAAATATGTTTGAATAGCTACTTGTTACAGTAAGACATATGAGGATATAGAATATTTATTATTGGAATCACCAATTATTCTCACATTTGTATTTCAGCTTGACTTCTCCAGTGAGCTTGACATTAATACATCAATGACTTAATTACCATTTTCACTTGGGAAAGAAACAACTCAATTTTAATAAGGTAAAACTGGAACCCTGGGTTTCCCTGCTTCACATACACTTATACTTTGTCATCTCAGTTGGTACTAAGATTCACTAGCCTCCACAGAAACCTTCAGCTTTGTCTCTGATGCTTTTTTCTATAACCTCTCATTCCTGTCCATGGGTTTAATCTTTCACTTTGTAGGAAAATCCCTTTAGCTATTTCCAAAATACATTTTTAATTCTTCATTCCCTCTCCATTTCTGGAACTGAAATTTTAATTTTAGTCAACACTGTTTCATCTAGACCATAGGAGTTGCTTATAAATGAATTCATCTTCTGGCCTGGGTATTGAGGAAACCCTTGTGATTACTTATGAAGAGTGGGCTTAAAAATTTGAAGTCTCTCTTTGTTTTATTAATCTGGACATCTTGGAAACAAACAGCGGAGACAAGCTTTTAGACTTTCATAAAAAGATGTGGAAATTGCTTAAAATAACAAAAGGGAGCGGCAAATTTTCCAGGAGGATACTAAACAGATCTGCTGTTGGTGAAGGGTCTGAAATTGGTGAAAGGTGAAAAATGGGAATGAAAAGCTTTATCTATCCCCTGAGGAGCTTGGCTGCAATCACATAGCTTGCCTTGTCTAGGTCCCAAACTCTCTCATAGTCTCTCTCTCTTCAAGTCTGGAAAAGTTCTTCAAGCACAGGATGGAAGAATGTACACAGTAGAGACCTTAATAAGTGCTCACAGGTGATAATCAATATTCAGATGACACCATTAAGGACACCATGTGGAACACATTGAAAATAGATCCTGGAAAAAAATGTAAAAATACTTTTCACCTTTGAGTGTGCCTGATGGTGACAAGAGGATCATGTTGTTTAAAGGTCAGGGATGCCCCATGACAGACAGCACACAGTACTGGCACAAATGACTTAAGAGAAAGGCAGTGGCTGTAAATCCAAGAGGCTCTGGATTCTTCATTCTCAGTTGACTCTGCCATTCTTAGTGGCTTTGTCTGGAGGAGTTTATGAAACCTCTTTGAGATTCAACCCTATCATCTGTAAAATTAAAATAATAATAATAATGGTAGTTTTATTGCATAAATACCACCTTTACTGTGATGAATAAATCAGGAAGCAGATACAGCATTTTCCAGTTTGGCATCGTAGATAACCATATAAAAGTGGATTCTCTATCTTCCTATTCCTGCTAATGTTGTTTGTGTGCACAGGTATGTAGGCACACTGTCAGGTCGGATTTGGGCAGCTTCAGGGGGAGGGAGCAAAAATACCTAGCAACACACTGCGCCAGAAGTGACCAATCGGAGGCAGACCTACTGATCCTGAGGTCCACCTTGGTCCACCTTTTCCTGGGCAGGACCCCTAGCCCCTTCCCCCGTAGGTATACCCTGAGCAGCCAAAGCCACATGGGATTTCTTCTTGCTCTCCCACCCCGACTTTCACCCCTGGGGAGCTGGAGATTTCGGCCGGGAGCACAAACTCTAATAAATCTTAATTCAACTACTTTTGTCTGACTCTGGTGGTCCCAAACTCGCTCTGGGGAACCTACATCTTTGACCACCCACTGTCTGCGAGTTTACACACATTATCTATATCTGAGGGCAGAGTTTTGCTATTTTGGACCTTATAGAGATAGAACCGTGTCACAGGAAGACGGTATTTTGTTGTTGTTCAGAAATGTAAACAGCACTAGTTATATTTATCAAACTCTAGACTACATGAACTTGATTTGTAGGTTAATTTCTTCCAGCCTGTGCGAATAAAGGTTCTGAACAGTTTTCTAATAGCAAAGAAGGAAAAGCATAGAGAAAATGTTGCTAAAGTTAATACCTGGCAAGTCCCACCCTCTTTTTAACTTTCTAAGATTTATGGCACACATGAAATTAGCTTGGAAAGTAGAAGGGTTTCTCCTGGCTCTTCTCAAGGAGTCTGACCTTGACACTCAACTCCCTGTGATTAAATGTCTGCTCTGAATAATGAGACTTCCAAGAGCTGAACCTCCTTCAGGGTGGGACACTAATACTGCACACTACTCTTTCTTTCCCCCCGCAACACACCACTCTAAATCTCCAGCTGACGTTTTCAGGACAGCAGGACTCACTAGTTAGGAAACAGTTCCCAGAAAAGTGTCAATCCAAGCCTGTTGCCTGACCTCAGAGGAGAGGGGGGAAGAGTTGACTGTCATCTGTGCTCCAACAGCCAAGCAGCTGTGCTGTCTACCTCATTTCCCCTCTGGGTTTTTTGCTTGGGGGAGAAATCCTTTCCTGGGTTCCCTCAACACTTATTCCTCAAAGAAGCTCAGTAGGCTCCCAGGCATATCTGGAAGAGACCTTTGACTCATTTTATTCTATTGGCTTTCAGAAACCTAAATAAAACATCAGGAGGTGGATCAAACTGAAAGCAAAAAAAGAAATGCAGTGTATGGAGTGAGTGTAAGGCTGCCTTAGTCACCACACCTAATAAGTGATTCCATTTCTATCTTTGATAACCACCTGCTGTGGAGCCCATTTTGTGCTAGAAATGGAAATGACGGAAGTGAATCAAACATGTCCTGTTCTCCTGAAGCTGCGAAGGAGGGGTGGAGATGAAGTAGCTGCCTCTTTTTGGGCTGTTTACATTTGCCCAAAGGCAATGTGTATTTCACTAGGAGTCAAGTTCTAGGTCACTTAGACTTGCTTCTTTGTCTGTGACCCTGAGAAACAGACCACAGAGGCAGTAGCTTCACAAGCTCAGATGTCGAGTTGTAGTTTTCAGGGGCAATATCTGGTCACCACAGCAGGTAGCTACAGCATCCTTTGTTCTGCTCCCTTGCTGGCTCCATGGTGTTTATTGACCATGGTCCCTTTTTCCTGCTTTATAACTAAACCTGGTTCCCTACATTCTCTGGTTTTATAAACTACTTTGTACCTTTTTCAGTAATTTGCAGTTTAAACAAACTATAGGTAGTTTTGTCATATAGCCCTTTTAAAATTAATAAACCCAGCTTGTTTTTCACTCCATTCTCTGGTTAAAGAAAGTGATTTTTTTCCTCTGTAAACTTTCTTATACTGAGAATGGGAACTGAGAAGCTATCACCTGCCCTTGACAAACAGAAATTGTGACATATTCTCTGGCTAGCTCAGCCTACCTAAATCTACTTATATATATTTCCTAGTTTTCGTTTCTATCAATTTTAACCACTTATATAGGTGCTTATATCGGACTGGTGGAGACAAATTAACTCCTTCTCCCTAGTTTTATCCAAATTGCATTACAGTCTTTTGTTTGTTTGCTTGTTTACCTTTTTACATCATTTGCTTATTTCTTTTGTGATGGGTGACCAAATCCAGTCATCCAGGATCCAGGTAAGTTCCTTGACTTGGCTGCTGGTAAGTTTCTGCTACTGCTTCTTATTTCTAATTATTAAGAACCCAGTCTGAATTGGGCACAGCATGGGAAGCCTGTAATCCCAGTGGTTCAGGAGGCTAAGGCAGGAGGATAGCAAGTTCAAAGCCAGCCTCAGCAACTTAGCGAGGCCCTAAGCAACTCAGTGAGACCCCTATCTCTAAATAAAATACAAAATATGGCTAGGGATGTGGCTCAGTGGTTGAGTGTCCCTGAGTTCAATCCTCAGTACCCCCTAAAAAAACTCTGATGAAAACACAGAGTGTGTGTACCCACGCGTGCATGTGTGTGTGTGTGTGTCTGTGTACAATTCCACACAAAATGTTAAAGTCATAAAAATGCTAGAATGGAGGATCTGCTTAGAATAGAAACTTCACCAAATCAGGACTTTGTGGGTCAATTTCTGTGTTGTACCAATTACTCAATAAATAGTTGTACAGTGAATGAATGAATGAGTGAATGAAGGGATCTTTATTATTTGAATATTTAGATGCATACAGCTTATGTTAACCTTTTCACCAACTGGTGGATTTGGACCCAAGAAAATTTTTCCCGTAAACTGTCTGCTCCTATTTAAATAACTTCATGGCTGTCTGCTTACAAAGCTTCCCCAAATATGTAAATGCTTGACATTACTAAGCCTGACTTACAGAATCATGCTGATAGCTCTTAATGCCCGAGGGAAATGCTAATGCCCTCCATGATGCTCACCCCCACCTTCGAAAAGAATACTCTTCCTCTCCCTGTGGGGCGAATATGAACCTGCAGGCAAAATTCTGTAGAAGCCCCTGTATTTCAGAGAGGAGATGCTGCAAGTTTGAGAACAAGGAAAAAAGCAACAGACTTTCGCACAATAATTTGTCATGCCCGTATTGTGGCCCATTTTGTTCCATGTTCCTTCCTCACATAACGTGGATGTGCAGCAACACACAGCGCTGAGCATGGATGCCATTGCTTTTGTTTTGCACACATTATGCTGGGAAAGGGAGCTAAACAAAAGCTAAACTGGCTCTGCAGCCCGCTTGCTTACAGTGTGACAGCACCCATCACAGGCTGTCACAATTCCACGCAGCAGATGTTAAGGGAGCCTTGCCTACTTCCCCACCAGTAAGAAGACATCTATCAACTTGCTTCCCAGTCAGTTGGCATCAGTTAATGAGGACTTTATGCCGCTTCTGAATTGTAACAGTAGAGTAAGCTGGCAAGTCTGTACTTTCAAGAAAAATTCATAGTTTTCTTTAAAAATAAAGCAGAGGAAGAAGAAGCTAGTCTATTATTTCAGGAAAAGGGACTATAGCAGTACAACCGGAGATGCTAGCCTTGGTCATCACACCCGTTGTGTGGACACGGTGATGAGACCTCTCTTTCTTTCTCATTGCCAATTAATTTAGTACTGGGGAATATGCTTTTTTTTTTCACCCAAACTTGAATACATTTGAGGGGAACTCTTCAATGAATAGAGAAACTCATTCTGCAGAAATAATTTCCCAGAGTCATTTATCCTGAAAAGGGTAATTTAAAATATACACATACATACACACTCTGCCTTATTTATTTCACCCTGTAATTATATTTTTAGATGATTGCTTGTGTATTTTCTCATTTTAAAATGGAAATTAAAGGTCTGATGACTTGGGTTGATTTAATTTGCCCAAGGAGAGGAACTCCCACCCAGTTCTAGGACAGGGAGTTTGTTACTGTTTTATTACTGTTTATAGAATTATGGGATAGTTAGAATCACCTGTATTATTCATCATTTATTTCATATTTTAAATTACCCACTATGCAGTTGACAAAAGTCTAAAGGCACTGCTTAGGGTTGGTCGTGTACTTTCTTCAGGGTATTTTACCCAAATATATATAAAAGGCAGAAAGTGCCAGAAAGAATTTAAGATCTTATGAGCACAATATTATTTTTAAGATATAGAAAAACTGAAACTCAAAAGGGAATCAAGTTGCCCAAAGTCACATCATTACACAGTAGGAAGGCTCATTGGGCTCCCAGTTCTCAATCTGGTTCAGGGGACTTTCCAGAGCTAGTGACTTTCAGTCCCATTGGTTGCTTTATATTATGTTCTTTATGAATAAAGTGGAAGAAGATGATAAGCTATGGAAGAAGGGTGAATTTGATAAGTTTTTTTTTTTTTTTTTTCAGAAATATGCAGGGACTCACCAACAGGAAATTACCACATACTTGCATTCATTCATACAACTTTTAATTGCAACAACTATCAGTTGGTCTGAAGTGGGAACATCTCACCTGCTGGAATCTTCCCTATTCCTCTAGCAAACAGGGCTCCTAACATTTCCTTATATATGTGTATTGATTTTAAGATAAACATTAATTCCTGCATTTCCTAGCTTCTCCCAGTCTTTATTTGCTAAGATTCTATCTTTCAAATAGACATTAATTGATGTGCTTTCATTAGAATTCTACCTAATCCTCTCTGCATTTCTAAATGTTCATATTCTATTTAGAATTAGTTATACAGCATCTATTTTGCTTTTCTAATTCCCAAAGAATCTATCATTTATTTAGCAAACATTTATTAACAACTCATACTTTGATAACCACTTAATAAACATTAATAATAATACATTAATGAATGAATAATTGAATGGCCTCTATAAATCCTTCCAAAAGCATTCACCAGAGAACAAATTCTGTAACTTGAGCTGCTTTTTGAACAGCTATATTTAGTGTCCTGCCCTGGTTCCTGGATCATCTTGAGCAGCAGGTACATCATACTCCACAGTGTCAAAATCACATAAAAATTGAACTCTAGAATGCTCAGATTATTCTGTTCCCAAACTGAACTGTATAGCCAATTTTGTCTTATATGTTATTGTTATGAAAATGATGCTCAGCAAGAGACCAAGCACCACTGAAGGTTTGGAGAACTCAGGTTTGTTTATGCCTGCCGACCCAGAAGAGCTAGTGCCCTGAAGTTCTGGGCTCTGAGCGGAGGCCTTTATAGGAAATTTGACATCATTTCTTATGGGTTTGAATTCTTGAACTATGTGACCAAAGACCATGCCCGGAGAGTTTATGATAAGTAGTTCACAGGTGTAGAATAGACAATAAAACATTGCAAGTGTTATCTCGACATGGCCTTCACCCCTGGTAGCAGTAACTCAAGATAACTTGAGTTTGCTTCCCTAAGAGCTGCAGTTTTAACTAAGCCTAAGTCTAAACTAAGTTTAGAACTAAGCCTAGGAGGTTAGAGTTCAGGCAGGAGTCCGGTGGGCATCTGTTGAATCTCTGGCCTTGAAAGCCTAGCACAGGGGTGTTTACATTTCAAGGAATAGTCAGCCTACTAGAGAGGCCTATTTACTATCCAATAGGTAGGGACCCATGGTTAACTGGGTTCCCCTAGAAAGGCTGACAGTCCAGAAAAATTAACCCTTTCTCCAGGCATTCATTCTTCATCATAATGTTCTTATAATTCCATTTTATAAGCAGGTCTGGTTTCTCCATCACATTATCAATCTCTTTGATTTTCAGTGCTGCTCCTGTATTTCCTCATATATGTCCTTTCCTCTTTGTTTAGACTTACTCCTTAGACTTCCTTTAAATCTGTACAATACCTCCCTTCCTTAATGCTGTCCCTTTGATTTCTTTGTGTCTCTGCCAGACACCAAAATATCTCCTTACATACAACATCTGTTTAAATGAATTCAACTCCTTCCAAGAAAATCCACCATTCCATTGACTTAAAAATGTTTGTTCAGCTCTCATGCAAGTGGTGACAACTTTATTTCACAAAGTCGTCAATAATACTTTTTATCAAATACATGCTTATTCCCATACTTCAACCCATCATTCCCATGATCAATGCGAATCTCTCTTCTGTTTTACCACTTTCTCAGGGGTACCAGGATGATTGAGGCATAGTCTCTGCCTTCAATGGCCTCACAGTTTAAAGTGGATGACATACATGTAAAAATATCACTCTCGCAGTGTGAGGATCATTCAACTATGGAAAGAACCAGGACTGTCAGAGTCTAGACCTGGGCAAGGTCAAAATGGGCTGGTGTCAAGAAGGCTTTCTCCAGCAAGTCATGACTGAGTAAATCTTACACAAAAGTTGCAATGAATTGTGGGTGGTGTGAGAAGACTAGAGATGTGTGGTACAGCTTTGTGTCTTCTTAAAGCATCCAACACAAATGTCCAATAAAAATTCAATGATTGAAGGATGAATTTACATATGCTTTTTTATCTTTAATTTCTACAATATTAATTCCAACATGAGTTTACCCCCATATTTCTGTAATATTTCTGATAGTATTTTTGTAATAGTATTTTTATAGTACTTTGTAATATTTTTACAATAATCCCTCTGTCTTCAGCCTTGCCTCCTATTCCTATTCAATAGTCAATCTCTAGGTATACCTTTGATTAATCTCACCAAAGCATCACCTTTTTCATGTGGCCCTCTGACGTCTATTCAATAAGTTCCAAATTCTATGATCAAACATTTGAGGCTCCTCTACTGAGTCCCCTATTTGAAGGGTTATGGAAAATAATATTCCTATAAAATAACTCCCCAAATAAAATGAAGGGACAGTGTATCTTGAGAAGCAGGAAAGGAGACTGATCAACCATTAAACCTCTCCCAGTGCATTCCTGATAACAATGGGCCCTGGGGAAAAGGGTGGAATATGGAATATAGGAATGCTAGGCCCTAAACCTTGACCTTCCCAAGGTCAACCTAATCCTGAATGACATTGGGCAAGATTTGAACACTCATCCCTCAGCATCTAATTTTAACCTGTACAGCTGGCCCCTGATGGTCGAAACTGCACGTACACAATGATGACATCCTCCTCCTCCTACCCTATAAAATCAGGATTCCCCCCTGTAACTGATGGCCATTTTCCATCCGGAAAGTGGACCTGAATGATGCCCAACTCTGCGAAGGAATAAAGGCTTCTCTGAATCCGTCGAGGTCTGCCTCCTGTTTTTTCCTTTTTGTGCTTACACTATTTACATCTCCAAATATTACTTTTCTGCAGTAGTCAATTTAGTCCACATCTTACCCTTGAGATCACCATTCAGACTTCAAAAAGTGCAAAATCGCCTCAAGAAGTTTATAAAGCAGAATAGTGGACCACCAATAAAAAGGAGCGGTGACTTTCAGGCAGGATTTGCAGGAATGCAAGAGTCAGGGTATGACTGGAACCAAACAAGTGAGGGAGAAACTAAAAATGTCGGAGAAAGGTGTTCAGTGCTTAAATTATGGGGAATACTTGGGTTTGCAAAAATTATCAAGAGCACATTCTTTTACAATTTTCCAGCATTTTTCACTTATCTTTTTTTTTCAAAATTCTGTAAAAAAGGTATTTTTCCTTTTTATATTTGTAGTTCTAATCACTGCATCTGAAAAAATAAAGGTGACATGAAAACACGAATATAACAGATTATTATGTCAACTAATTTAAACCATGCCAGGAATCATTGGAACTGAAAATAGGGACTTCAAGTGTCATCAGCTTTGATGATTCCTTCTGTCTTAGTCGTTGTGCTCTTGCTTTGAACCTAACAACATCTCCATCTTTGTTTCTAGTGCCTTCACCTTCATGACTGCTGGCATCTGGGGAAAACAAAACGACAAAAACTTCATATTTCTGCAGGTTGCAGCAATTCATTTGCAAATGTGGAACTACAGCCTTTATTAATTCCCTCCTTTCTTGTTATTCTAACTAAATTATGGAGTAATCTGTTACCTGTCCCTTCCTCCTCTGGTTTTCAGTATGGTGTAATCATATTAAAATTGTTGGGTAGGAGTTATATTAAAATTGTTGGGTAGGAGTTGGCCATTTATATTATATATCAGTGAATTCAATAACCATGCATGCACATATGCAAACACACACACACAAAGAAAATTTCTTTCCAGAAAACAGTTTGCAGAGTATGGAGTAGTGGGGTTCAGGATATACTACAAGAAAATTTGACTATTAGAGACCAGAATATGCAACCAGAAAATATGCTTCTTTATCTAAGGATTATTTTGAGTTGTTGCTTTTGGGAAACAGAAACACAGAATAGCTCTGAAAATAGAGCATAACCTTATCCTTTTGTAAGAAGAGAAATTTATATCTGGGGCTAGGGGGTGAGTTCTGTAGGAGGTGCTTGTTGAGCATGTAGGAGCCTTGGTTCCATTCCTCACACAACCAAAAAGGAAAAGAAGATGTGTACCTTTATAAACAAGAAGACCCTTTGTAAGGGTGTTTTCCTCTCAGTACCAGTAAGAGAGAGAGGAATGGCTAAATCACCAAATACAAGATCATCCACTGACAAAGCACTGACAGATTTGCATAACAAAACTTGCCTTGTTTTCTTTTCTTGGTCACCTCCCTATTGCTGTCCCTTCTCCCAACCCCATACCTTCCTTTCTTTGTTTACTTGAAGAAGATATTTAAGCCTGAATTCAAGCCACTTTGAGATTTACTCAATTATTACCTGGATACCTCCTGCTTAGGAGATATACCTGGTATTAAAAGTTGGCTTGCTTTTCCCCTGTGACTCTTTTGTCCTTCCCAGGGGTCCTTCCCAACTAAGAACAATGAAATATAGAAAATTAATTATTTTCTCTCCCCTACAGGACAAAATAGGTCAACAGCAAGCCCCACATCTTCCCCTAAGGTAAGTCCTCATTGCTTTCAGAACTCATGGAATCAGGCACTAAGTCATGCTTGTCTCTCCTTTTCATCTCCTCCTCATCTTGACTGTAAGCTTCTGGAAGGTAGGGAATGTGCCTTTTACTTCTTTTTGAAATTCCCATAGCAGCCTAGTTGTGGCTTGTCACTATACAAGAGAACAGCTTCTCCTCCACTCTCTGAAGTTTTCTTAATTAAGTTTGCTGAAATAAAAGAACAATAGACAGATGAATAGGAGAAAAGACAGGCACTTTTATTATGTGCATGGGGACATCTCAGGAAAGTGAGTACCCAATAATTCAATGAGATTTAGAAGCTCATGGTGGTAGCATCTTCGATGGGGAGAGTGAAGTTGGGAAATTACAGAAAGAGTAAGTGGCTTTAGGAGAGATAAACAGGCAGACAATAGTCTAAGACAAATTTCACCTAGTCTATCCTGTGGTGTCAACTCCAGTCTTTCCTGCAGACTAATCTTTGGAGGTTCCGGCTTGTACAGAGATAAGGGAAATTCAGAGAAAGTCCTTCCTGCACCTGTAAGAGAAAGAAAGGGGAGGAGGTACAGGTAAGGGAGACCTTGGTCCAGAGACTACTTTTATTTTGATTCAAAGCATCCAACACGTCGGAGTGTAAGGGTACAAAAAGATGAGGATGGTGGGAATATGAGGTTAAGAGAATAGTTCTATAAAATGGACCCACTGTACAGACTCCCCACATGCTTTCTTTGCCAAAAAGCAATCTGCTCACAGGCCAACCTGGCCTAAGAGGACAGGAAATGTCACATTCCTCAACAAACTACTATGGCATGGTGTGGAAGGCCTGGGAGTCAGTGTAGATAATGAATGACAGGGGTCCAGAGAGGGTGATGGCTGGTTTTCACTGGGTTGCTAAGAGCTAATCCCCAGGATCATACTGCCCACCTCAATGGGTTGCTAATACCTTCCACCTATGGGATCTCGTTTCCTAACAGGAGGGATAACCCACTGTGCTATGCCTCTTTTTGCCCTTAGGCACAGAAGGGGAGAAGAAAGGTAGGCAAGGATTAAAAGGGGGATTCTGGGGTCTTTAAAAGAGTAAGACACACCCACTCCCAAGAGAGGGCACCCAGCTCTGGGCCCTACTTCTCTCTGGAGAAGTTTGCTACCTCTGTCCCTCTCTTAAATAAAACTTGCTTTCTACACTTGCCTCAGCATTTCTCCAGTGTCTAATCTTCTATACCAGGGGAATGAGGACCTGTTCCTGATTTCTAAGACCATATCAAAAGCACTATACTTTGAGAAGTCATCTCTGAGCCCCAACATGCCTCAAACACTGGGCTGAGTCTATTTTGTGCAACTGAATACTACAGATAATTTCATTCTTAAAATTTTGTCTAAAGCTGAAACTCCATGCACTTGCTTTATATTTCTTTCTTCACATTCTTTAGGGCATCTCCAAATTATTTTAAGATATCTTGCAAGTGAAGTTTCTCAAATTAGTTTGTTTTTTTTTTCTTTTAAAAAAAAAAAGCATAAAGTTTGTTTGATTTTATTTAGGCATATGGGAAATGTAGGGAGAGCCCCTGAGCCATATGCACCCCTGAAGTTGCAGAATGGGTACGATCCTGTGGAACACCCAGGATTATCATGCTTGGGCAGCACACTCTCAAGTGACCATCCTGCTGATGGAGCAATGCCTCAGGAGAGTCTCACCCCATCCACCCATCTCTCCCTCCTTCCACACTGTGCAGTTTCTAGCTGGATTGCTCTGACAGGCTCTTGCAACATTGCTTCTCTTTACTCATTGGTTCCCTACCTCTATAAAACATGTATGCTTCCTGATTAAAGTTGAGATTGCGTCCCAGAACCTGTCTCCCTGAGTTGATTGTGCTCTGTCGCCTCCAAGGGAAAATTCCCATGGTCTGTGACAATTGGAACTAGAAGTGTTTTGGATTGGGAATTTTTTTTATATTTTGGAGTATTTGCATATACATAATGAGTTATCTTGGGGATGGGATCCATGTCTAACCATGGAATTCATTTGTTTCATTTATGTTTCACACATGCCTTATAAACATAGCCTGATGGTAATTTTATAAAAAATTTGTAGTGCCCTGTTTTTTGAATGCAAGCTAGCCCATGAGATCAGGTGTGGAATGTTTAATTTGCGGTATCATGTCAATGCTTTAAAAGATTTGGATTTTGAAACATTTTGGGGTTTTAAATGTTTGTATCAGGGAAGCTCAAACTATAAGCATTATTTCTTCATATACATTTCTGGAAAGGAACCCATCCAACTTTTACAATTATTAACTGTAGATATTATTATTGCAATCTAGATTTTAAGTGAAGTGAGGTTTAATGTATTTTTTATACATTTAAAACCAATGGAAATGTGGAGGAACAATTCTGGAAATTTCTTGTGTAAGCATGCCTACATTGCTTTCTGAATGATATACTAATTCATTAATTGCTTGAAAATTGGAGGTACTTTAATTTTAATAAAAGCATTCAAACAGTAATGTGCTTTGGGCATTGGCAAATCATTTCTACTTTTCTTAAAAGTGTGGCTTAAAGCAATATTCCAGAGCCTTCAGTCTTGTAGAGCAGAGAACCTGGGGAACTGGATGCCAATATGTGGGATGCTGGTTTCTGTTCCAGGATGTAGAGCTGCTGACTTCCATGCTTAGTTTTTCTGATTCTACAGTTGGGATTTAGGCTCAGCTATAACTCCAGAGGATCAAGGAAATCATATCAGTTCAGTGTTCTACCCATGAGCTTATTAGATGGCTTTAGGTGCTGTAAGCTGGCTCTCATGGTCTTGACAACTACTATGTATGATACAAGCTACACATACTTATATTGTGCTTGATTCCTTCAAGAAATTTTTATTTAATTTGTTGTGAAATGATGACTATAATTTTAAATGATAATTATTTGGTTCACCTAAGAATTCTGATAGGCTTATATGTAAAAATTCAGACTTTAGATGTGAAAACCTATGGTCCAGGTAGTTCATATGTATTTTTATCACTCCTTTCCCAACTTCAGATATAAGTTGTGTCTCCATGTCATAGAGAAAAAAGTAGAAGCTGAGTAATGTCAAGAAACTGTTCCAGGAGAACCTGTTGATAAACAGGTAACTTGGGATTGGAATCCATGTTTGTCTGACTTCAAAACTTCTTCAGTTTCTCCTGGACCATGTAAAGAAGGTTAATGAACTTGCCTTTTCACTCTTTAGGCATTGATTATGGCACCATCAACTTTGATGTTAGTCATTATGTGATTAACCACTGGGAGAACCTCTACCAGTCCCAATGGTATTAAGCTGGGCCATTTCTCAAAATTGGTGTTGCCCTATAAGCCTTAGAATCAACTTCCTATAAAATCCCAAGTATTAAGCATTAGTGTTGGAAAGGAGTTACCCATGAGAGTGCAACTAATTATAACCTCAACTCAGCAAAAGTATTTGCTCCCCTCCTCCCACAAAAATTCAGAAGATGAGACTGTTTTCTGGAAACAAACATACACAATTCAGAGTTTGACCCAAGCCCATGGAATCTCCATACATTCTGCAATTCAGACCACTAGCCTAAGTAGTGAAAATAATCCAGATCACGTTTTTAACTGGCTTAGAACTCAGTTTCCTCATGTCACTTTAGTATTACAGTGAATAAAAGAGCCTTGATTCTCTCCTGTAAAATGGGATAATAGTTAAGACATGAATAAAAGAAAGAGGGTCTGAAAGTCCTTACTAAGCCTAGTAGACATAGGTGAAAGGTAACAGTCATGCCTGCCTGGATTCCAGTGCCTCACAATGATGTGGTGAGGAATCAAGCACAATATAAATATGTGTAGCTTGTATCATCCATGGTAGTTGTCAGGACCATGAGAGCCAGCCATGATGCCATTAACAGCATCAACTTGGCTCCTTGTAGATGTCACCTGCAGGACAATGACGGCCCTTTGGCAGGTACCACACTCACATCGAGATACTGACGACTGGGAGGTTTGAGTGGTGGAAGACTGTGAACCATAGATTTTTCTTTTGTTTTTAATTTTTAATTTTTTATTTCTTCTTTTTTTTTTTCTCTCTCACTCTTTTCCTTTTATTTACCTATTCCCTTGGAGTCTTTCTCCCTTTTCTCATGCCAAAGATCAACTTCTTTTGACCCTGCTCTCACTCTTCCCTTGATCAGGTACCTCTATTTACTCACTTCTTTTCCCATTAACAGATACATCCTACACCCATCCCCATCCTCTTCATGGACAACTAGAAATACTGTAGATAGTAATTAAAGTCATTTTGTTTATTACACTAATGTTGAAGTCTTTACAGGGGCTATCTGGTTGAGGGCTGCATATTGTTTGTATTGGGTGCTGCTGGTGTTGGTATCCCCCTTAAAGGAGAGGTACTAGAAAATTGCAGGGTCACAATAAACCTGCAGGGGGAAACTGCAGTACCTCAGATCTTCACTGCTAGAGAAGAATATAGAGAAACAATATGAAAAAAATAGGGAAAGTGTCCCCACCAAACCAAGATGCTATTTTGAAAGAATCCAATGACAGCATGGCAGTGGAAATGAGAGAAAAGGAGTTTAGACTGCATAATTAAAATGATCTGTGAAACAAAAGATAAGAGAGCAAATGCAGGCAATGCATGATCTCTCCAATAAACAGTTAAAAGAGCAAATGCAGGAAGCGAAAGAGCACTTCAATAAAGAGATAGAGATTCTGATAAAAAAAAAACAAACAGAAATTCTTGAAATTAAAGAAACAATAAACCAAATTAAAAACTCAATAGAAAACATCAACAACAGAATAGATCTCATGGAAGAGAGAATCTCAGACAATGAAGACAAAATATTTAATCTTGAAAAAAAAGTTGACCAAATGGAGAAAATGGTAAGAAATCATGAACAGAACCTCCAAGAATTATGGGATATCCTGAAAAGAAGAAATTTAAGAATTATTGAGACTGAGGAAGGCACAGAGATAAAAAAAAAAACAGAGGAATAAACAACATGTTCAATGAAATAATATGAGAAAATTTACCAAACCTGAAAAATGAGATGGGAAATCAAATACAAGAAGCTTACAGAACACCAAGTGCACAAAATTACAACAGATCCACACCAAGGTACTTCACATACCAAATAAAGACAGGATTTTAAAGGCTGCAAGAGAAAAGCATCAGATTACTTATAAGGGGAAACCAATATGGATATCAGCAGATTTCTCAGCCTAGACCCTAAAAGCAAGAATGGCTTGGAACGACATATTTCAAGCTCTGAAAGAACATGGATGCCAACCAAGAATCCTGAACCCAGCAAAACTAACCTTCAGATTTGATGATGAAATAAAATATTTCCACAATAAACTAAATTTAAAAGAATTTACAAATAGAAATTTTTAAGTAGAGAATGCCCTACAGAACATTCTCAGCAAAATATTTCATGAGGAGAAAGTGAAAAACAACAATACAAGTCAGCAAAGGGAGGAACTTACCCTAAAGGAAAAGCCAATCAAAGGAGAAACTAAGTCAAGTTAAAAAAAATGACCTGGAATACAAATCATATCTCAAAAATAACCCTGAATATTAATGGCCTAAACTCATTAATCAAAAGACATAGACTGGCAGATTGGATTTAAAAGAAAGTCCCAACAATATGCTGCCTTCAAGAGACTCATCTCATAGAAAAAGACATCCACAGACTGAAGGTGAAAGGATGGGGAAAAACATACCATGCACATGAACTCAGTGAAAAAACAGGGATTTGCATCCTCATATCAGATATAGTGGACTTCAAACATAAGTTAGAAGGAATAAAGAAGGACATTTCATACTGATTCAGGGAACCATGAACCAGCAAGACATAATGATTTTAAATATTTATGCCCCAAACAATGGAGCATCTATGTACAGCAAACAAACCCTTCTCAATTTTAAGGATCAAATAGGCCAAAACACAATAATAGTGGGTGACTTTAACACACCACTTTCTTTATTGAATAAATCCTCCAAACAAAAACTGAACAAAGAAACTATAGAACTAAACAATACAATCAATGATATGAACTTAATGGGCACGTATAAAGTATTTCATCCATCATCAAGGGAATACACTTTCTTCTCAGCAGCTCATGGATCCTTCTCCAAAATAGACCACATACAATATCACAAGACGCTATTAATAAATACGAAAAAATAGAGATACTACCTTGTATTCTATAAGACCATAATGGAATGCAATTAGAAATCAATGATAAAATAAAAAACAAAAACTACTCCTACACCTGAAGACTAAATAATATGCTATTGAATGATGCAATGATAACAGAAGACATCAGGGAGGAAGTGAAAAAATTCTTAGATGTAAAAGAGAATAATGATAGAACATATCAAAATCTCTGTGAAGCTCTGAAAGCAGTCCTAAGAGGAAAGTTCATTGCATTGAGCTCATACATTAAAAAAATAAAAAGTCAACAACTAAATGACCTAACATTATATCTTAAAACTCTAGGAAAAGAACAGATCAATACCAAAAGTGGTAGAAGATAGGAAATAATTAAAATCAGAGCTGAAATCAATGAAATTGAAACAAGAGAAACAATTCAAAAAATTGACGGAGCAAGAAGTTGGTTCTTTGAAAAAGTAAACAAAATTGATAAACCACACTAACAAAGAGACAGAGAAAAAACTCAAATTACTAGAATTCGTGATGAATAAGGAAAAATCACGACAGACACCACTGAACTACATAACATAATTGGAAGCTACTTTGAAAATCTATACTCCAACAAAATAGAAAATATCAAAGACATTGACAAATTCTTAGAGACATATGATCCTCCCAAACTGAATCAGGTAAACATATACAACTTAAACAGATCAATTTCAAGCTCCGAAACAGAAGAAATATTCAAAAGCCTACCAACCAAGAAAAGTCCAGGCCTAGAAGGATTCTCAATCAAATTTCTACAACACCTTTAAAGAAGAACTAATACCAATACGCCTCAAAATATTCCATGAAATAGAAAAGGAGGGAACCCTTCCAAATTCATTCTATGAAGCTGGTATCACTCTGATACCAAAACCAGACAAAGATGCAT
Source organism: Glaucomys volans (assembly GCA_020662805.1). Lineage (NCBI taxonomy): Eukaryota > Metazoa > Chordata > Mammalia > Rodentia > Sciuridae > Glaucomys > Glaucomys volans. The sequence goes on from JAJEJO010001935.1 coordinate 237,699, forward strand.
CAAAGAAAGAAAACTTCAGACCAGTATCCCTGATGAACGTAGATGCAAAAATCCTTAATAAAATTCTGGCAAACTACATACAAAAACATATTAAAAAGATAGTGCACCATGATCAAGAGGGGTTTATCCCAAGGATGCAAGGTTGGTTCAACATCTGGAAATCAATAAATGTGATTCATCACATCAATAGACTTAAAGTTAAGAATCATGTGATCATTTCGATAGTTGCTGAGAAAGCATTTGATAAAATACAGCACCCCTTCATGCTTAAAACACTGAAAAAAACAGGAATAGTAGGAACATACCTGAACATTGTAAAGTTATCTATGCTAAGCCTACTGCCAACATCATTCTAAATGGAGAAAAACTGAAAGCATTCCCTCTAAAAACTGGAACCAGACAGGGATGCCCTCTTCCACCACTTCCATTCAACACAGTCCTTGAAACACTAGCCAGAACACTTAGACAGATGAAAGAAATTAAAGGTATATGAATAGGAAAAGAAGAACTCAAGTTGTCACTATTTGTTGCTGACATGATTCTATATTTAGAGGATCCAAAAAACTCCATTAGAAAACTTGTGGAACTAATAAATGAATTCAGCAAAGTAGCAGGATATAAAATCAATACACATAAATCTAATGCACTTCTATTCGTAAGTGATGAATCCTTTGAAAGAGAAACTAGGAAAACCACTCCATTCACAATAGTCTCAAAAAAATAAAACACTTGGGGATCTATTTAACAAAAGAGGTGAAAGACCTCTACAATGAAAACAGACATTTTTACCCTATGTACATGTATGATTACATAAATGATGTGAATCAACATCATGTACAACCATAGAAATGAAAAGCTGTACCCCATTTGTGTACAATGAATCAAAATGGAGTCTGTAAAAATAAAAAAGAAAAAAAAAGAAAAGAAAACTACAGAACACTAAAGAAAGAAATTGAAGAAACTTTAGAAGATTAGAACGATCTCCCATGTTCTTTGATAGGCAGAATTAATATTGTCAAAATGGCCATTCTACCAAAGGCACTATACAGATTCAACGCAATTCCAATTAAAATCCCAATGACATTCCTCATAGAGAAAGCAATCATGAACTTCATCTGGAAGAATAAGAGACCTCAAATAGTCAAAACAATCCTGAGCAGGAAACGTGAAGCAGGAAGTATCACAATACCATACCTTAAACTATACTATAGAGCAATAGCAACAAAAACAGTGTAGTGTTGGCACCAAAATAGACAGACCAATGGTACAGAATAGAAGACACAGAGACAAACCCACATAAATACAGTTACCTCATACTAGACAAAGGAGCCAAAAATATACAATGAATAAAAAATAGCCTGTTCAACAAATGGTTCTGGGAAAACTGGAAATCCATATGCAGTAAAAGGAAATTACACCTTTATCTCTCACCCTGCACAAAACTCAACTCAAAATGGATCAAGGACTTAGGAATTAGACAGAGACCCTGCACCAAATAGGAGACCAAGTAGGCCCAAATCTTCATCATGTTGGCCTCAATCAGACTTCCTTAAAAAGACTCCCAAAGCACAAGAAATCAAGGCAAGAATCAATAAATGGGACAGAGTCCAACTAAAAAGCTTTTTCTCAGCAAAAGATACAATCAATAATGTGAAAAGGAGAGCCTACAGAGTGGGAGAAAATCTTTTCCACATGCACTTCAGATAGAGCACTAATCTCCAAAATTTATAAAGAACTTAAAGAACTTTACACCAAAAATACAAAGAACCCACTCAATAAATGGGCCAAGGAACTGGACAGACACTTTACAGAAGAAGATCTACGGATGATTAATAAGTAAATGAAAAAGTGTTCAACATCTCCAGAAATTAGAGAAATGCAAAGTAAAACAATTCTACAATTTCATCTTACTCCAATTAGAATGGCTATTATCAAGAACACAACCAATAATAGACGTTGGCGTGGTTGTGGGGGAAAAGGCACACTTTTACATTGCTGGTGGAGTTGCAAATTGGTGCAGCCACTGTGGAAAGCAGTGTGAAGAATCCTCAGAAAACTTGGAATGGACTCACATTTTGACCCAGTTATTCCACTCCTTGGTTTATACCCAAATGACTTAAAATTAACATACTACAGTGATGCAGCCACATCAATGTTTATAGCAGCTCAATTTACAATAGCTAGATTGTGGAGCCAACCCAGAAGCCCTTCCATAGATGAATGGATAGAGAAATTGTGCTATCTGTTCACAATGGAATATTATTCAACCATAAAGAAGAATATTATGGCATTTGCAGATAAATGAATGGAATTTCAAAATATCATCCTAAGTGAAATACACCACTCCCAAAAAACCAAAGGCCAAATGTTTTCCCTGATAAGTGGCTGATGGTATATAAAGGGAGTGGGGGAGTAGGGATTAGAGAAGAATGGAGGAACTTTAGATTACATAGAGGGAAATGAGAGGGAGGGGCTATGAAAAATGGTGGAATGAGACAGATATCATTACCCTATGTATATGTGTGATTACACGAATGGTGTGAATCTACATTGAACACAACCATAGAAACGAAGATGTACCCCATTTATTTACAATGAATCAAAATGCAGTCTATAAAAAAAGGAATTTTATCATAAATCAAAAAAGGAATAATAAATAAATTGAACAATGCTTTATTCCTGCTTATTGCAATTCTTAACTCGAATGTATAATTCAAACAACCAATGATCAGTCAATGTTCTGTGCTATTCTTGTCAATCAATAGCACTGTAACAAATGTTTTGCTGTAACTGCCATCTCCATCTCCTTCTCCTCCTCTCCTGCTTTTTCCTCTTTTTTATCTATAAAACCAGACCCCTCTGATGCCATTTATCCAACGAAACGTGTGTGTGTGTGTGTGTGTGTGTGTGTGTGT
>JAJEJO010001935.1:241013-330022 GCA_020662805.1 Glaucomys volans
AAAAAAAAAAAAAAAAGAAAAAAAAAAGTTCTGGGGCTGGGATTGTGGCTCAGTTGGTACAGCACTTGTCTAGTATATGTGAGACACTGGGTTCGATTCTCAGCACTACATATAAATAAATAAAGTTAATCAACAACTAATAAAAAAAATTGAAAAAAATTGATCCCAATATGTGGGGTCTCTTTGCTTAAGTGGAAATTAGATGCAATATCCATTGTACACAAATGCATGCTGTTTGCAATATTCTTTTATCTATGGTGGATTTATATAAAATGTAAACAAGATATTTTACAATTTGTACTTAGTGATGTGCTTACACAAATAGAGACTTTTATGAATCATCTTCATTATGCATTTAAACCGTCCATAAAAGTTATGAGTGCAATGTACACACCCTTTTTGTTGTAAACCTTTAACTACAATGGCAGTGAGAACAAAGAAACCAAACTGTGCATATTCTGGAGGCTTCAGAGCAACCCTTGCTTCTATTACGCATGAATTAACAGAAATGAATTTGCCGCATTTTATTTCTGGTGTAATGGGGCTCAAGTATTTCATAAAGTGTAACCATACAGCAAATTCTGAGCTCGTTTTAGAATAATTAGCACATTGATGTTACTAGTGTAGTTAAAGAGAAATGTTAAAATTTCCCCATTGTAAGCACTTTTTGAAGGCTTACTCTGTTCTCCAAAGTGAGTAATCTTTCATTCTGAAGAAAGCTGGAAGCTCCATCTTCCCCGCATTTCATCTTCCTCCTCTTATACCCCGATTAAAATACTAGTGCTTATTCAGACAAGCCTTAATTACAGGCCTGGAGCAAGGGAAAGAGCCTCTGTAGATTAAGCAGGTAATTTTTTAAAATGATGCATTTACCCTAAGTTACTCCTGCTCAGTCCTTTGAATAATTAAGGCTGAGCTAAGGGAGACCTAAAATCTGTACCTTTAAGTGTCTTCATTTAGCATTCTCATCCAGAGTTGACTTTTTCATATCTCCTTCCCCAAATCCTCTCAAAAAAGCAAAACCACCCCCTTAGGAAAAGGAAGGAACTAACATGTACAGCGATTCTACTATGTGTCAGACACGCCACTGGTGAGGCATACAATTTTCCCATCCCTTTGAATGTTCACATAATTCTGAGGCCAAAGAATTCCTGTTTTGCAAACGAGGAGAACAAATCTGAAGAATGTTAAGCAAATCTCCCCAAATCACACAACCCAACCAGAACAGAGGGAAGATTTATTTCAACTTGGTCAAAGCCTTGACTCTGTTGCTGACTGCATTCTGTCCCGCTCAAGGTGCCTGACAACTAAAGGTGATAAAGGCTCTTGGACGTGCTTAAACAACAACAACAGCAAACAATATGAAATTCACTTACCTTGTGCACGAAAGTGTTAGAAACACTAGCAACATTGCAATATCCTAAATCTAGAAAATATTAGTATAGAGTAGTAGAGAATTTTGCTGCAAAAACGCATAGATATGGCCAGGAGGAACTTGGCAAATCTCCAGGGGTTGTTCTCCATTGTTGCTGAAATCCAACAACGATATATGTATTATAAATTATTTTGACTTGTTAGTTTCACAAAGGATTTTGATATATGAAACCATAGAGAACAAAAGAAAAAACCAAGTGAAGTGATTTGACTGTTTCTGAATTCTACCAACAAGCACTTATTGACATAAATAATGTGCCAAAAATTATGGCAGGCTTTGGAAATGAAAACTTGAAATAATTGGGTGAATTTTGATTCTACAGAGCTACAATAAGTCTGAGAGCCAAGCTAGACAGGGAAAGTAGATACATTTTTACAATCTAATGAGATACATGTAACACAGAGATCTAATGATAAGAAAATGCTGAGACAGAAGTTTTGTTTAGCTCACTGATGCGACCCAAGAACCTAGTACCCTGGACCAAATAGGTGGTGAATAGCTACATATTGTACAAAAGAAGAACTAGGAAACTGTTAGGAGAGACATGCTACCCAGACTGATCAGGGGAGTGGAGTGTGTGAAGGTTTCTGGGTAGAAGTGATATCTAAAGAAAAACCAGAAAGAGGTGTAGGAGCTGGTCTTCTGATGAGGGATGGATGAGAGAGTAGGAGGTGCAAAGACCAATAGGAGATAAAGGGGTCGGGTATCTACTTTTCTGGAAAATAAAAGTCTCCCACATTCCTGGAGGATGTCCTACAGGGACCACATGAAGAGCGTAGACAGATGGAAGATGTATATGTACAAGGAGTGTGGGGGATTGGTAACCCTCTAAGTCAGATTTCTGGATCTCTGGTGCTGAGGCAAATCGGTTAAATGAAAGTAGAATCATCCAAGTACCTTTGGATGGTTCATTTCATAATTTAGAAAATGTTTGGTTTGGTATTGTGATATAAGAAATGTTTATCTGGTCTTTGCCCTGGGTCTTGGCACAGAGCTTCTGAAACATTCACAATTCCATGAGTGACAGGGATGAGAGAAACATCTTGCATTGTTCATAATAGGCCCCTTTTCAACCACACCTGAGTTTCTGCCAATGAAGTGACTGTGGGCCTGCCCCAGATAGCTTCAGGACGGGGCTGATTATCAGAGGAAACAACCACAAGTTTAGAAGGTAGAATAATACTCTTTCTAAAACTACTAACCATCCACCATGGAGGCCGAGCCCTTAGTAAAGGTAGAAGCCTCAATACTGGAGTTCGTGGTCTGGCCAAATTCTTTTCCATCCTCAATTCCAAGCCTGTTTTCATAAGTTCTCATAATCTGAAGCTCAAAAATCCTGAACAACTGAAGACAGAAATGAGCACAAGTAGATCCTTCACATATTTACCTCTACACATGTTTTAGCTGATTATTTTCTCCTTCCAGATCATGGCTCTTGGTGGCAAACTCTCCCACAAGGTGAAGTCATATGCTGCTTCCCACAAGGTGAAGTCATATGCTGCCTTTTCCCTAGCTGAGAGTCACTTTCCCTGGCCCTTGCACAGTAGCTGACATTGCTCTCTTAAATCACAGATGACGATCATCATCTCTTATCTTCCCAACTGAAAACTCATTATACTCCTTATTCATCAGATCTTTTTGAGCAGGTTCAGATAAGCTTCAAGGCCACATTCTGGGCATCTGATAAAATTGTCTTCAAAGTCTGTTGGTTTTTGCTAAATTCCAAATAAGAGTCATAAATACTGAGGCCACTGCTAGAGTGTTGGTTTCTCTAGCCAAATTTTAAAAATTTCACAAAGACACATGCATTCATATACACATTCACAGAGTTCCTCCTCATTATGGTTCTTATTGTTGGTCAAGTCTATTTGTTTTTGTTTTCAATATTGTCTAGGCCAAAATTGCAGAGGTTTGTGGGACATATGTAGCCACCCCAGATTGTTTTCTCAATCAGCATTGAGGATACTCAGCATCCTACAGCAGTAGATTAATTTGAGATTGAAATTTTATGACAGTAATGTGTAAAGATGAAATAAGTCTAAAGGAATAAGAAAAGTTGACAAATAGAAAAACAGAAGATGGCCTTGAACTTCTCTCCAATTTGGGACAAAACATCAAGGTCAAGGCCATTGTTCATTACAGGATCTCAAAGACACAGTCTGCCAAAGCAACAGGTGGAACAGGCTAAGCTGTTATTGACACCCTACTAGGGCGAGGAAAATCCTTTGGCAGAATAAAAAACCATAATAGGGGAATTATCCCCATTAAGTTTAGTGTGACAGGTTCTCCAGAAAGTTACCCTAAGAAGCCAGGCATCCCTGTGGATGAAATACTGACACAGGATTCAACTTTCTCCTTTCCTCTTCCTCTCATTTCTAATCTCTGCATGTGAACATCTAAAGATTGGTGAGTGACTTGAGTTTGAAACAGCAGTATGGATTTACATAATGCAAAATGGATTCTAGAAATCTTTTTCTACAGAGGAAATACTTTCCTGGCTGAGGATTCTAAGATCATCTTATATGTCTTTTTGATTCACCAGAATTTTGGAGAAGTGGGACACTTGTGTGCTAAGGTCTTGCAAATGCATTTTAGGGACATGGAAGGAGCTGTTCTCATCCCTGTACGGAATGACTCAGACTCCACCAGCCACTGGAAGCACTATCCCTTGCTGAGACAAAGCAGCAAACTACAGAAGAGAAATTTAAGCCTTATGATCATTGAAATTATACATTCTGTGATTTCATTCTTTTTTCCTTGAGATAAAAGAGAATGTAGACTCACATGCTACACCACTCAATGGTTTTTAGTACAAAGCTGTGCAACCGTCACCCCCATGTAATTTGGGAACACTTTCCCACTAGAAATAAATTCTGTATTCATTAACAGTTGTGTCCCCAGCCGGGAGCGGTGGCGCACACCTGTAATCCAGCACTTGAGAGGCTGAGGCAGGAGGATCACGAGTTCAAAGCCAGCCTCAGGAATTTAGCGAGGCCCTAAGCAACTCAGTGAGACCCTGTCTCTAAATAAAATACAAACTAGGACTGGGGATGTGGCTCAGTGGTTGAGTGGCCCTGTGTTCAATCCTCAGTACCAAAAAAAAAGCAGTTGCTTCCCATTTCTCAACATTCCCCACTAACCCAGGGCCCCTGACACCACTAATCTGCCTTAGATATCCATGGATTTGATTATTTTGATAATCAAAATAATTTGATTTGATTATTTTGAACATTTTATATGAACAGAATCATATGGTGTGTGATATTTTGTGCCTACCTTCTTTTATTTAGCATAGTGTTTTCAAAGTTCACTCTTCTATTTGATCACTTGGGCTTTCATAACAAAGTATCACAGAAAAGGTAGCTTAACCAACAGAAATTTGCTTTATCATGATTCTGGAGGCTCGCTGGAAGTCCAAGACTAAAATGTCCACAGGGCTAACTCTTTTGAGAACTCCCTCTTCAGCTTGTAGATGGACATCTTTTCCTGGTGACCTCACATGATCCTTCCTCTTCCTTATCTTTTATCTTCACAATCTTTTTAAAGGACTTATTTCAAATACACCCTAAATCTTTACCTAAGGGTAAAGATTTTCACTTATTCCTTTTAAGGAAGCAATTGAACCCAAAACACTCCCCCCTGTACTACTCCTCGAATTCATTGTCTTCTCATATGGAAAATATATTTATTTTCTCCATTCCTAAACCCCCAAGTTAAGTCATTCCAGCATCAAATGCAAAATCTTATAAATATCAACTTACTCAGGTATGAATGAGATTGAGGCACAATTCATCTCAAGGCTAAATTGCTCTCCAGTGAGAACCTATGAAACCGGATGTTATCTGCTTCAAAAATACAATGGCAATTTTTTGTCCAGTTATTCCCTGGATGCTCTATTTTAGAAAACAATTTATGTTTTTGCAGAATTATTAAACCAAAAACTTTCAAATTTTTAAATTCTCATTCCTTTTTTGTTTAACAGTTCTTTAATCTTTCCTGTCAAATTTTCTATAAGCAATAAGGAAAAACCAGCCCAGATTTTCACCACTTTGCTTAGAAATCTCTGGGATAAAAAGTTCATTACTTACAAGATTCACTTGCCCCCAAAACACCAAAGCATAACTTAACCAAATCCATTTCTGCTTTATAACACAGGTATTCTCTCTAAGTATGTCCAATAACGTTTTCCTCATTTTCATCTGTTACCATACCAACAATGCTTAAATTCATTTTTCTATCAACATTCTGTTTATGATCACATGCATGTACATCTAAGGCCATAGAAGATTTCTCTACAGCTCTCCATTTTTTTCTGAGGCCTCATGAGAATTGCATTTAATGCCCATATTTCTACCAATAGTCTCTTTAAGGCAAAATAAGCTTCTTATTACATGAATCTGAAAACTCTTCCAATCTCTAACCATTACCCAATTCCACAATCATCAGCTCAACTTTTAACAGTTATTTTTACAGCACAACCTTCTTCTTGGAACCCACATCGGTTATCAGTTTGCTGTGCTACCAAAATGAAGTACACATAATTCAGTCCCTAGTGCCTATGTTTCAATATGTGCATCAGTAATTCATTCTTTTATACTTTTCTGCATATTTTTCTTTTTCTTCAACCCTCCTCACTTGTCAATTTTTATATAAAGATTTAAGCCAATGAGGGGAGGTGGGGGTGGGGGAAGGAAAGATGGTTGAATGAGACAAACATCCTTAGCCTATGTACATGTATGATGACAGGAATGGTGTGACTTGACATTGTGTACAACCAGAGAAATGAAAAGTGGTACTCCATTTGTATACGATGGATCAAAATGCATTCTGCTCTCATGTATAACTAAAAAGAACAAACAATAAAAAAGATGTAAGCCTATTTAAATCGATCTCAACTATTACACCACCCTCTCCATACCACTCCTACTGGCCTCCCCTTGACTTTTCTGTTGAGTGGTAGGATTCCTTTCTGCATACCTGTCCCTTGCCGACAGGGCAAGGGAAATGGAATGATATGTAAGTACAGTCTCCCATGTTTTGAGTGGCTTTTTTATGCTAATGTGAGTGACTTTGAATGATCAAAATTTTTAGATTTGATTAATTTATTTTTCCATTGTTACTTGTACTTTGGGTTTCATATCTAAAGAACCTATTGTCAATTCTAATTATGAGATTTTCCCATTTTTTTCTAAGAGTTTTGTAGTTTTAATTTTTACATTTAAATTTTCAGTCAATTTTGAGTCAACTTTTTATAAGGTTTGAGTCAAGATCTGACTTCATTCTCTTTCAAGTGGTAATCCAGTTACCCAAGCATAATGTCCTAAAAAGACTATTTTGTCCTCATTGAATAATCTTGGCATCTTTGCACAAAATCAAATACGAACAGGTTGTTGAGTAAGTTGCAATTTTAATTCTATTCCATTGGTGGATCCTGACATCAGAATTACAGTGTTTCAATCATTATACCCTGCATGGTAATTTTTGAATTATTGAAGATGCCTGCTATAAATAAAAATTTTATTTCTTAATTTTTGTTGGATTGCTCTAGAGTGTAGAGGTATAATTAATTTTTGAATTTTGATCTCATACCCTGTAACTTTGTTGAATTCATGTATTCTCTTTAGTATTTTTTAATTGGTCCTTTAGTGTTTTCCAAATAAAAGACAATGTCTTTGGGAAATGGATGCTTTTTCTTCATTTCCAATATGAATGCCTTTTATTTCTCTTCTTGCCTGATTTGTCTGTCTAGAGTTATCAGTAGAGTGTTAAACAGAATAACTGAAGCAGGCTATTCTACTTCTCTTATTCCTGATTGTAGAGGGAAGGGGTTCAGTCTTTCACCACTGAGCATGTTGCTAGCTTTTTCATCAATGCCATTTTGTGGCATTGTAGAAAAAATTTCTGATCATAGTTTTCTAAGATTTTTATCATAAAAGGGTAGTGAATGTATTTTTTTCATTAATTAGATGATTATGTGGATCCTTTGTTTCCTTCTATTAATTTGGTTAATTCATCATTGTGTATCAAATCACCTTGGTATTCCAGGGACAAATCCCATCAGTTTTGGTATAATTCTTTTAATATGTTGCCAGGTTCAGTTTTGCAGAATCTTGATAAACACATTCACCCTTTCTTACATAAAGGACATTGGTCTAGAGTTTTCTTCATGTGATGTGTTTTTCTGGTCTTGGTATCAAGATTATACTCAACGAATGAGGTGGGAAGTTGTTCCCTGATTCTATTTTATTTTATGTTTAACAAGATTAGTTAATTTTTAAATGTTTGATAGAATGGGGAAAAAATTTCCTTGTTGGGAAATTTTTGATAACTTGTTATCTCCTAATTTTAAATTGGTTTTTTTTATATAGTGCGAGGATTCAATTTTTTTTCCTTTTCAAAATTTCCTTTTCAAAATTATATATCCAGTAGTCCCAGAAAATATTATTGAAGATAGTTGTTTTCCTGTTAAATTTCCTTGGTAGTCACATTGAATAATTGTTGATCATGAACATAAGGATTTCTTTCTGGACCCACAATTCTATGTTATATATCCACGTGTCTTGTGCAAACTACTGTACTGAATTGACTACTGTACCTTCATAGTTTTGAAGCTTGGAGGTATAAAACACCTTCATTTTTGTGCTCTTTCAAGGCTGCTTTAAAAATTGTGTGTCCCTTGCAGTATTTTTAAAATTAAATTTTAGTATCAGCTTATCCATTTTTGTAAAAGAGGGGAGAGAGTAAAAAAGAGAGAGGAAGAGAGAGAGAGAGAACAGGTAGAAGTTGATACAGTGTGCACTTTATCTAAAGATTGACATTCAGTTCATCAATTCTTTCCACTTTTAGGTCATATATAAATTTTTTCACAGTTTTTTTTTCTATTTGTTATTGCAGAAGACTTGCAGCATTTTTGTTATTTTTCAAATAATTCAATATTTTACTATTGTAGATGTAATTGTTGCCTTGAATTTTTAAATGTTCTTTGATAGTGATCAATAATACAATTGAGGTTTATATGTTGATATGGTGCCTGCAACCTGGATGAATTAATTTATTAGCTCTAAGGCGCGCGTGTGTGTGTGTGTGTGTGTGTGCACATGCATATTATTTCCCATTTTCTTTATATGAGACACGTCCACCACAAACACAGATCTTTGTAAATCCTCCTTCTGATCTGGGTGCCACTTTTTGTCTTACCTAATTTCCATGGCCTGAATATATACTACAGTGTTAAATAGGCATCTTTTTCTTATTCTTGATATTAGAAGGAATGATATTCAGTCTTCAGGATGAAGTCTGATGTTAGCTATGGCTATCTTCATAAATGCTCTTTAATGTATCAAGGAAATCCTTTCTAGTCCTTCTTTACTGAGCCTTTTTTTTTCAATCATGAAAAATGTTTAAATTTCCTTGAATGATTTTTCTGCATTAATTGATATAACCATATTGACTCTTTCTTTCTGGTTTCCCCTTAGTCTAGTCATATGGTGTGTTAAACTGATTGATTTCCATATGTGGAACCATCCCCGCAGTCCCAAGTTCTGTTTGGTCACAGTGTCCTACACTTTTTTAAATGCTGCTGGATTTTATTTGCTAGTATTCTGTTGAGGATATTTGTGCCTGTATTCATGAAAGACATTGGTCTGTAGTTTTCTGCGATACTGTGATAACTTTTGTTTGATTTTGGCATCAAAATAATACTGACCACATAAATTGAGGTTACTTCCTTTTCTATATTTTAAGCGTTTGAGGATAATTGGTTTTTATTCTTTAGGTGATTCATAGAATTCCTAAATGAAACCAGTGACCTGAGCTTTCCTTTGTGGGGAGTTTTTCATTATTAATTCAACATATTTTTTCACTAAAAGTCTATTCAAACTTCTTCCCATCTTGATTTTATTTCTGTAGACTTTTTCTTAGGAATTTGCCCCATTCATCTACACTACTTAGTAGGCATATGATTATTTTATATTATGTCATGAATCATTTTATTTCCTTAATTAGTAGAAATGTCCCTTTGTTCATTCCTGGTTTTAGTAATGACAATTTTCTCCATTCTTCTTTGACAATATAGCCAAGTGTTTGTCAATTTTGTTAATGTATTTTTAAAAATCAACTTCTGGTTTCATTGATTTTTCTCTATTCCTTTTATATTTTATTTATTTTCTAATACGATTTCCTTTTCTTGCTTTAGATTAAATTGTTCTTACTTTGTAGTTTTAAAGGTAGATTATTACATTATCAAGGTATTTTAAAATATATATATGCATAGTTTTTAATTTCCTTTATGTACTACAGTATCAGCCTTCTATAAATCTCAATTTTGTTGTCATTTGTTATGGTTTAGATATGAGGTGCCCCCAAAGCTCACTTGTGAGACAATGCAAGAAAATTTAGAGATGCAATGCTTTGGTTATGAGAATCTTAATCAGTGCATTAATCCTCTGATAGGGGTTAATAGGATGGTAACTGTAGGCAGGTAGGGTGTGGCTGAAGGAGGTGGGTCCCTGGGGGGTGTGGCTTTGGGGTTTATACTTCTTCCTGGGTCTGCAGTGTCTCTCATTCTCTTTGCTTCCTGGGACCATGTCCAAAGCTGTTTTCCTCCACCCCATTCTTCCACCATGATGTTCTACCTGAACTGCAGCCCAGAACAATAGAACCAGCTATAAACTGAGACACTGAAACCAGGAGTAACAAACTTCCTCCTATAAAATTGTTCTTGTCAGATTTTTTGGTCACAGTAGTGAAAAAGTAGTGAAAAAGCTAACTAAAACATCATTCTTCTTCATGTCAAAGAATTTTTTTCCTCCTTGACCTAATAGTTATTTAGAAATAAGGTTGTTGGTTTTACCAATTTTCCATCTATTAATGATTTCAAATCCTATTTTACCGTTTTTGGAGAACTACTTGTGTACAAAAATCTTTGGAAATGTATTCAGACTTATTTTGTCTCCTAACATGGCCTGTGTTCAAGGTGCACTTGAGAATAAAGCACATTCTGCATAGAATACATTCTGTTCTGTTCTACAGTAGAGCATAGTCTAAGATTCTGTTGTTGGTTGAGGTTCTGCCGATGTCAGTTAGGCCCAGCTGGTTTATTATGTCTTCTGTTTTCTTCTTCCTTGTTGATATTCTAGCCAATTGTCTAGCCATTACTCAGTGAGAATTGAAGTCTACAAGTACTATTGTTGAATATCTATTTCTCCCTATAATTTTGTCATGCTTTGATTGTATTCTTGGAATCTGTTATTATGGACATATATGTTTACAATTATTGTATCTTCTTGAAGAATTGATCATTCTGTGATATATAATGTTCCTTATCTTTGATAAATTTTTTTTTTTCTAAAATCTACTTTGTCTGAGATTAACATAAGCTCTGCAACCTGGGATGTTATTTGCCTACTGTATCTTTTCCCACATTTAAAATTTAACTCTATTTGTATATTTGAATCTGTGTTGGTGAGAATGTGAGGAAAAAGGTACACTCATACACTGTTGATGGGATTGCAGATTGGTGCAACGACTTTGGAAAGCACTATGTAGATTCCTAAGAAAACTTGGAATGGAACCACCATTTGACCCAGCTATCCCACTCCTCCGTTTTTACCCAAAGGACTTAAAATCAGCTTACTACAGTGACAGAGCCACATCAATATTTATAGCAGCCCAATTTACAATAGCTAAACTATAGAACCAACCTAAATGCCCTTCAACAGATGAATGGATAAAGAAAATATGATACATGCAAACAAAGGAATATTAGCCTTAAAGAAGAATGAAATCATGGCATTTGCAGGTAAATGGATGGAACTCGAGAATATCATGCTAAGTGAAATAAGCCAATCCCAAAACCAAAGGATGAATGTTTTCTCTGATAAGTGGATGTTGATCCACAGTGGGGGGTGGATAGGAATGAAGGATAGAATGAAGGAACTTTGGATTATGCAGAGGGGAGTGAAGGGAGGGTGGAGCAGTGGGAATGGAAATGATGGTAAAAGAGACAGACATTATTGCCCTATATGTATGTATGGAAAAAATATTTTAAAAAAAAGATAAAAGGAAAAGAAAAAAAAAATGAATATTTTATATGAGGCATATTGTGGACCATAGTTGGGCTTTTGATTTTTCTCTTAGTATTATGCTAATCTTTGCCTTCTGATTGGCATTAAATTCATTTTCATTTCATGCAATACTGACAAGTTTTCAATTGTTTGCCACTTTGATATTCATTATGTCTCATATCATGTTTGTCCCTCTATTCCTTCATTATAGCTTTATTTGAATTAAATAGATATTTTCCTCTGCAGTGTTATCTTATTTCTTTCACTATCCAATTTTAGTTATTTTATCAGTAATTTCTTTGGGGATCAAAAGTAACATGTTAATGTATAACAATTTAGTTCAGATTAACACTAACCTTTTCAGCAGTAGGTAAGAACCTAGTTCTTAGGTAGTTGCATTTCCTTCTCCCGTTTTTTGTGCTCCGTTGTACCAGTTATGCCTTTGCCCATCATCTGCCTATAAGCATGACATACAGTAACTGCTTTACATATTTTTTTAAAAAATTAGACGTTTGAGCAAATAGTTTTCAAACATGGAAATACACTGATACTATTGTTTTTATGTACTTATATACCTACCTAGATTGGTGTTATTTACTGTCCTGTGGGTTTGAATAACTCTTCAGTATTCTTTTATTTCAGCCTGCAGGACTTCTTTGTTTCATAGAACACATTTTCTAACAATGATTTATCTCAGCATTTGTTTTTCTAAGATTAATTCCAAAAATGAAAGACAATTTTGCTGGATCAGAGAACTTTTGATTGACATTCATTTTCTTTTATCTCTATGAACGTGTTGTCTTCCTCTTTTTGCCTTCATAGTTTCCAAGAAGAAATATATTAATGCTAGTTTTGATGACTGATACATGATTGATTGCTTTTTGTTTTAATAATTTCTATCAATTTAGTGATGTTCTTTATCTGGTGAGACATTGTTCTCACATTTTCCTTGAGTCCTTCAAAGTGGTTTCTTTTAGAGTTTGAGCATCGTTAAAACAAGTGACATTATGTCTTTGTCTACTAGGTCTAATATCTGAGCTTCCCCAGGGAAACTTTCTATTGATTGCTTTCATCCTTTGAATGGGCCATACTTTCTAGTTAACTTGAAGGTTTCAGAAATTTTTGTTGAAAAATTAATATTTTAGGTGATATAATTTGATAACTCTGAAAAGCATATTCCATTCCCCATATAGAGTTTGATGTTGATGGTTGTTGTGAAAGAATTCTCTAAACTCTGTGTTTAGAATGAGTGGCCACTGAAGTCTTTACACAGTTTTCTTAGTGGTCAGCTATTGACCAAACAGAAATTTCTTAAAATGCCTAGAAATAATAAATCCCTTGACTTTGAAAATGAATTCTGTCCATGTTGGAGTATGCCTTCAATACTTAGACAGTTTGCAATTCTGCCTGAGAAGACCATTGGTTTTAAAAGCTACTGTATTAATCTGATTCAGCTGATATAACAAAATACTACAAACTATATAGCTTAACAGACATTCATTTTCTCATGGTTCTGAAGACTAGAAGTAGAAGATAAGTTTTCATCAAGGTTGGTTTCTGGTGAGTCTTCTCTTCCTGGCTTTGGATAACTGCCTTTTGCTATGTCCTCTGATAACCTTCCTTCTGTGTGCACACCTTAGAAGGAAAAACTGGGCTTTCTTTAAATCAACAGTGTGGACATAGGCATGTCATTTGCCTAAAATGTCATATCCTAGAGACAATGAGGCACCAAACCTTGAACATGTCTAGAGCACAGAATAGACACAGCTACTGAACTCAACAGCTATAACATCTCCAAGGTCTATCAAGTGAGAAACAAATCTGTTAATATTATGTGTATGCAAAAAAAAGTAAGCTCGTATTAGTGTGTGAATGTCAAACATATGTGAGCAAGTATGTGTGGCTGATTTATATAAATTGGAGCTATAGAACCATAGATTCCGTAAACATTGACTTCTTTTTTTGTTTATTTATTTTTAAATTTTTAAATTTTTTATTTGTTCTGATTAGTTATACACAACAGTAGAATGCATTTATGCATTTTGATAAATTGTACATAAATGGAGTATAATTTCTCATTTTTCTGATTATACCTATTGTAGGATCACATGGGTGCATGCAGTCACACATGTACATGAGATAATAATGTCTGTTTTACTCTACTATCATTCCTTCCCCAATACCCCTTCCTCTCCCTTCACTCCCTTCTACCCAATCTAAAGAACTCTATTCTTCCCTACCCCCCCATTATTGTGAATTAGCACCCGCATATCAGAAAGAGCATTGTCTTTGGTTCGGGGGGTTTGGCTCATTGACTTCTTAATGAACATGTCTGTACAGCATTTGAAAGGTACCCATTCTGACCTCTAGAGCATAGTATTCAATGAGGTAATACATCTGTTTTGTCTTTGTCTGTTGTTGCTTTAGTTTTCTCACTGTCAATTATTTGGCAACTCCATAGTAGGAAAAATTATTCTCCAATAGTATCTCCATTAATTCATACAATAATACCATGAAATAGTGTTAGATTCCTCACAATCTAAAGTTCAGGTAATTAAGTAATCTGTTCAAGGATGAATTGTTGGTAAATGTCTACAAATTGAAGTCCTTTAGTCTTTTCCTTTATGTGAAATCATACTGCGCCCATAGCTCCCTTGAGGGTTCTCATAAGGACTGCCTTCAAATCGCACCTTCACATTCATTCTGAGGATAGGCCCATCTCCTATTTTCCTACAGGGAGACAACCTGACTCAGAAAAGCCCAACATGCCTTCAGCCTGGGAAGTGTGGCAAGGATTCCTGTGTGGGGGACACACTGTGCTTTCTCTTTTCTTGCCTTTTCCATGGTTCATGGATAAGTGGAACTGCTACGGTCCTTCTCAGCATCTCACCTGTACATGGGCACAGCCGAGGATCAAGGATCTGTACTTTTCTGCCCAGCTTCAGCTGACTCTTCTTGGGACTCCCCCCACCAGCCTGCCTCCTGCCCCCCAGTGGAGAAAGACCAGGAAGAGCAGTATGAGACTCAGGTCAAAGCCAGACTCTGCAGTTGTCTTGTGACTCAGATAGAATGATATTGCTCAATAAAACTGATATTGCTAATTCCCTTTGACCAATTTTTTTCTACCTCAAATATTTTGCATATGAGGAAGAAGAGGATCCCAACTCAAGCAGATCGTAGACTCTACCCAAGACCTGAAATGCTTAGTGCTTGAAGACCATCTTAACTTTAAAATCATAGTCACAAATCTGCCAATATTTGTAAAAAAAAGTTCAGATTTCTGGACTTCCAAAATTGCTTTTAAGCCTTTAATTCCTTGTTCATAATATACTAAAAGCCATAAGGACATTCTTACATTCTTGGGCACATACTAGACCCTCCCCCCTCCCAAAAAAAAGTACAACATGAAGGAATGAAGCAATCCAAAAAGCAGAATGAGTTCTGCAATAAAATGTTTACCAGAGCTAAAATGATTAAAAATACATGTCTTTCTTAAAAATGAAGGCCTAGTCATGTAACTTTATGGTCAATATCTATCCTTAAAATAAAATACACAAAGATTTATGTTCATTGAAATCTAATGATATTAGAAAAGGGAACATTTAGAATACAACTAAACAAAATGGGAAATAAATTTACCTAATTTGCATTTTAATCTCCTGCAAATTAAAATTATTTATGAGAACATGGGAAGAAATTGTGAGAAGATGGGAATGTAAGTCTGAATCTCATCCTGCTCCTTCCCAAGTCCTTCTGTGGGAAAGCATAATAATCAAGGGGGTTATTATTAGCAGACAGGGTCAACCTATGCTCAGATAAGAGGATCCCTGCAATGCGCTACCCCAACAAAGGGATTGATTGATAGGCCAAACCCCAACCAAGTCTCTTCCCACTAAAACTTGCACCATTGACATTTGTGGGAGAAGCCCCTGGCACTTGGCTGGTAGCAGTGAATGCCTCAACTGTGTAAGGGAGACCTACATTCATGCTTGCCTGACAGGAAAACCTGCAGGAAGGAGCTTTCCGCTGCAGCAGGCCAGTGGAGCTGACCAACCCTCCCATAATTAGAATACCTGTTGCCAGGGTAAACTTAGGAGGTCCATATTGGACCCCGAGTAGAGACACAAGTAGACATTAGTGGAAACATGATTGGAAGAGGTACAATCCTTACTTTGCATACCTGGATGTTACCTGATTGGGCACCGTTCCAACCTGATTAGCATGAGTGTAAACAAGTAATGAACTAACTATCTACTTAAGGACGAAACATTCCCTAAATAAACGAACTAACAAAGAGCTTGCAACTCTCTTGTTTATTCACCATTTCCCCGTGTCTGGCATTGGCACTGTGCTGTTACCCCCTTGACTGATGAAGCCGAGGTGAAAGAACTCCATTAGACATTCCTCCACAAACACAGAAGAGCATCATTTTGTATTGATCAAAAGTGGTTATACATGAAAGGAAGGTGGTCATTTTCCATATTTATGATAGAGTTTGCCTGAAAGCATTCAGCAAGATCCATTTTGTACCTTCTGTCTTCTGTTGTGCCCTGTGAGGCAATGTTTCTTCAGGCTTCAGTGGTTCTTGGTCTCTTGGTAGTAAATCTCCAATGCCTAAATGACTCTCAGCATATTTGGGTAATTCATATTTTTTAGTCCTGTCAGCATGTGGCATGATACCAATTAGTCAACTAAAAAAGACTACTAACTTTTGTCCATTGGTCAATTCAAGAAGTCGATAGAACTGTGACCCAAGAATCTTTATTAGTTCACTGGGCAGGTTTGAGGGCAGTGCTCCTTTGGTACTGAGTGCATCCTTACAGAATGTCACAGGTAAGCATGTGAATCATGTGCAATGAATATGTACAGAAAAGGGCACGTCATAAATCCCTACACCTTATTTTGGAAACAGAAAAAAAATTTAAAGAACAACAAAAAAGAACAGACGATAAACTTTAGTGTATTCTGTGAATTGAATAGTTTTACTCATCAGATGAGGAAAAACCAATGTTGGCAGAGAACACAACACCCTTTTCATCTGTAAAATGTGACTTGTCACCTACAAGGTTCTGAATGATGATCTGGAACCAGCTAGCTGGCAATTTGACAAGTACATACACATATCTGTCCCATATGGCACATAAAGGGCACAGTCATTTTGAAGAGCCTTAGGGCAATGTCTCATAAATTTTAAGATGTGCATACCTTACAATCCAGAATACTGCTATTAGGTAGCTACCTTAGAGAAATGCTGAAATACTTGCACACAGAGACAAACAATGCAATGTTCTTTTCAGAATTTTCTAATAGGAAGTAACTACAGAAAAACAAAATGTATATCCCTAAAATATATACCACTAAAAATGATTTGTTGTTATTATTTTAATCCACCAGTTTAAAATAATAATTAAATTAGCAAACATAGATAAGTAAATTAAATGTGACACTAAATGTGTCAACATTTATAAGTTACCATCAACACTGAGTCAAATTTACAAAAGGATGTGTTATATGATGCCAGTTATATAAATTTAAAGAATACAGAAAATAGTATTGTGTATTCATTACAGAGATCAACATTTTTTGTAAAGATAAAGTAGTTAAATTGATCAAGTTTTGCTATGTACATATATGAATATATCTCAGTGATTTTCACATTTATGTCTAAATATACAGCACAATTAAAAAGAACAATAAATAAATAGAAGGAAGACCAATCCAGTAAAGGAAGTGGAACAGGGGAGAGAGGCAAGGAAGCAAAAAGAAAGTACTAGCGACTGAAATGGAGCAAATTATGTGCATATATGATTATGTCAAAATTAGCCCCAATATTATGTATATCTAAAGTAAATGAATAAAAATATTTTTAAAAAGATAAAGTAGTTATGAAAGGCTACACACATTCCAACTTCAGTACAATGGTTACTTCTGGGAGGTAATAACTAACTTTTTCTAAAGCAAAAATAACCTGACACAAGCATAGCAATGTTAACATTTCACAAATCACGCTGGTGAACACTCAGATTATTTTTATATTCCTGTCTATCCTTTTCTATATAATTGAAATGATTCACAATGAAAATGAATTTAAATGTCATAGAAGTTAGCCCCTTTTATAGTTTTCCTTAATAGCTTATTGTTGGGCTCAACATTTGTAATGGTTAATTTGAATTGTCAACTTGATTGGATTAAGAGATGCTGATGATTAAGAGGCTTCTGCATGTGTCAATGAGGGTGTATCTGGGAATGATTGGCATGTGGGATAGCAAACTGAAGTGGAAACCCTTCCCAAGTGTGGGCAGCACCATCCAATAGGGTGGTAGCTTGGAAAGAATGACAGTTGGAAGAACAAGGAAGGAGCAGGAGTTGCAAGCTCACTTCTTCTTGAATGGGTTCTTGATTCCTGCTGAGATCACCTGGGGATAACAGACTCTTGCTTCTTCACTCTTCCAAAGTAGATTCTGCCAGTGATTCTCCACGGATATTCCAGAAGCCTTCAGTCTCGGACCAGAGGAGCATCATTGATTCCTTTTGTTCTGAGGCTTCAGCCTCTTGGTCTGTGCAGTTACTGATTCCTGCAATCCTCTAGCCTGCGGATGGCCATTGTGGACTACCCAGCTTCTGCTTGTGTAAACCAATCTAATAAATCCCACTTTTATAATCATACTTCCTATTAATTCTGTTCCTCTAGACAACTCTGACTAACACAGAAATTAGTACCAGGAGTAGGGTCGTTGCTGTGATTAACCTGACCATGTAGTTCAGAAGCTTTTTGAGTTTTTTGGATTTTATGGGAGGAATTTTGAGATGCTTAGCAGTGCCAGTTGGAAATACTTTAGATTGTTGTAAACAGAGCTTAATGGCTGATTCTGATGGGAGCTCAGCAGACCAGAATGCCAGGATTGTGGACAATGAAGACATGGCTCAAGAGGGTTTAGAGGAAAAGGAGACACTATTGGTAATTGGACTAGAGGCCATTCCTGTTATGATCTGGCTGAGAAGTTGTTTGCATTTTGCCTGTGTCCTGAGACTTTCTATGAGGCTGATTTTTAAAGCATTTGACTTCTTAATCTGGTGCAAGAAATTTCTGGGTAGCACAGCATTCAGGAAGTGGCATGGATATTGCTGGTGGCTTTTAGCCAAGTTTATTGTGAGATTCAGGAGCAGAAAGCAGAGCAGAAATATTTTAAAAACTTGAAAGATGGGAGTAAAAGTGGGGCTAAGGAAGTTGCAATTTTTAAAGACATTACTGCCACTAAAGAAATGCTAAAGATTTTGTCCAGAGACAATAAGAAAGATGGTTTGAGGGCATCTCAGGAATTGGCAAGACTACACCCATCTCAGACTCAAGGAAGTTAAAGTAAAAATTATCTTGAGAAGAGACCAGTGGGGTGTGCCTCTTGCACAAGAGGGCCTAGGACGTTTTCTCAACCTGCTCAGTGACCAAGGCACTCAGAGGCTGCTGCAGCAAGGGTTCCTGAAGACTTTGCTGTTGATCAAGATGGTGATAGTCCTTGGCGTCACCTTGGTGTCAAAAGGTGCTGGTTCTACAGGATTGCAAGATGCTTGAGTTAGGAGGTCATGAAGGCTTTCACCAAGAGTTTAAAGGAGGGTCTGGGAGGTCAGGCAAAGTGCAGCATGATCAGAGTCTCTGTGGGCAGCCCTTGAGAGGGCAAAGCATGGAGATGTGAGAAGGAAGCCAAAGCTACAGTGGAGACCCCCAAGATTAAGAAATGCTAGTAACATGGGATACCATCCTAGGAAAACTGCAGGAATCAAGTAGAGACAAGCCAACAGAAAGGCCACTTGGGCTGCAACCAAAAAGGCCACAGGTGTGGAGCTATACAAGCCCTTTGAAGAGAACGTCATGATGCCATGTGCTCCTAATGCCAGATATGGAGTTACAGGGCATGTTTGCCTAGCTGGATTTTGGTCGTGCTTTGGTTCCATCCCTTCTTTCTATGCCCCTATTTTTGTGAATGGAAAGGTTTAGTCTGTGCCTTTATATAGTGGATACTTGTAAATTGCTTTTAATTTTACAGGAGCACACAATGCAAGATTACCTTCAGCCTCAGAAGACTTTGAACTTGAACTTTGAGAAATCTCAGAACTGCTGAGACTATGGGGACTCTTGGGAATGGACTAAATGTATTTTGCATTGTCAGATTAGTGGGAGCTTTGGGGGGCCAGAGGCAGAATGTTATGGTTTGAATGTGAGGCATCCCCCAAAAGCTCACATATGAGACAATGTGAGAGGGTTCAGAGGGGAAATGACTGGGTCGTGAAAGCCTTAACTCAATCAGTGAATTAATCACCTGATAGGTTTAATTGAGTGGTAATGGACGGCAGGTGGGGCTTTGGCAGCATGGCTTTGGGGTATATATTTGTACCTGGCAAGTGGAGATCCCTCTCTGCTTTCTGATCATCATGTGTGCTGCTTCTCTCAACTACACTCCTCCACCATAATGTTCTGCCTCACCTCAAGTCCTGAGGAATGGAGCCTGCTATCTCTGGATTGAGACCTCTGAAACTGGGAGCCCCCAAATAAACTTTTCCTCCTCTACAGTTGTTCTGGTTGGGACCTTTCATCATAGCACAAAAAAACTGACTAAAACAATATTGAAACCACATGTGAAAACACTTGCTTATACAGTTTTTTCTCCAAAAATATAGAGGCATTCAATCTCTCTTGTGCTAAACATCTCGGAAGGCAGTGTGCTTTGGTGGAGGTAATATGGGTATCAGTGTCAGATGAATTTCATGGCATTCATTAATTAGATGGTTTTAAATTGTGAGAAAACAAATGTTGTACAAGACAAGAAGTCTTTCTCCTAATGGGTATTAATTTTTTACATTTCCCAACAAGCACATTCAAAAAGGGCCAACAGATCTTTGAGAACAAACTACCCATTCTGTTTTTCACCTTATGTTCCACAATTTAGAATGCTGTACTCTATTTTTCTGAGCTATGAAAGCTTAAATGCTATGATATATTAAATAGCTTTTAAACACTTGAAGTCCATTCCATTTCTGCCTTTTTAAAGTGTCGCCTACAGCACTCACTTCAGCATTTAATCCCTCACAGCCCCATTATTGCTATGTAAGTATTATGTTCTCTGTCTCATCATGTGACCTGAGAAAGTCAATATACCTCACTAAGCCTCAGTTTCTTAGTCTTTAAGTTGGAGTGCTTTAAAAAAAAATCATCAGATCCTAAGGGATTTTTTTTTTTTTGGCACTAATATTTTACAGTTTCAAAGTCTCCTGAGTATATACTTGTCTTCTGAAATATAACAGAGTGATATCTTAAAATGTCACCCTCACATCCCATGGAGCTCTGGCTTATCTAGGTGGAAGTAGGTAGGAGGAGTAAGGGGAACACTTACTTCTAAAGAAACCTATCAGAAGTCATTTAATGGAGACGGGTGTTTGCAGTTTAAATGAGCCTATTCTATATAGTAATGCAAATTGATATTGGGATAACTAAAAATATGTTTATGTAAAATATACTTACCATTTAAAGAATAAATATGGTAACTATGTGCTTGATGTTAAAGATATGGAAAAGACAAAATGTAAATCATTCCAGGCAGCGTCTGCTGTTAACCAAGGGATAGGGGACCAACGTGTGTTAATTCTCAGCAATGGCCTTTGTGCATTAAAGTTCAATTTAAGAATGTTGCAAGCTCTCTCTCTCTCTCTCTCTCTCTCTCTCTCTCTCACTCTTTCTCTATATAAAACCATATATATGCAAACATATATATGCATATGAATATAAATAAGTTTTCTATTGCTAAGTATAGCAGCTAAAATACTGTTTTTTGTTTATTCGTTTAGAAGCTGTATTGGGTTTAAATCCAAGGATGTTATTTTTACTACCTCTTCCATCTTGTACGTTTTCTTCCTGAAATCTCTATGCTAGAAAACAGGATTTTATCACATATGTACATGTATGATTACACGAATGATATGAGTCTACATCATGCACAACCATAGAAATTAAAAGTTGTACCCCATTTGTTAAAATGAATCAAAATGCAGTCTGTAAAAAATAAAAAAAAATTTAAAAGAATATTTTAATCTGCCTTTTGATACTATTAAATGGAGTCAAGTGTTTGACTTCAGATCCAGGTTTTAAAATGTGAAAAAAATGTTTATTTTTCAGGATTCATATACAAGTAAATATTACAGGTAGTCAAGTCAATAACAATAACATTCATTTTCCCCAAAGGTAAATTAAATAACCTCTTTAATACTCTTCACCTTATGTTTTAGGACACGTATGGGTAAATAAAGTTTGTTACAATAGTGAGCATTTTTCAAAGCTCATAATACAGTGCAATAAATACCTATGTTAGCCCAAATGTCAAATGCTATTTTGCAAACTAGCAGTATATTGGGGCAAAGGCTCATCATTGCCATTATAAAAGTAGCTTCGAAGATCAAGATAAGCCTGGAAAGGTGAGGTCCTCTAAGTGATGGAATAGGCCGCTATAAACTCCTGTCTCTTCACAAAAACATCAAAAAGCAAATGGATTTGTCAGAACCACCTTTGTCAGAATTCTGAAAAGCAGTCAAAAGTTTGCAACAACTAAGTTAATGTTGGATCAACTAAAAGAAAAGATAGAAATGATAGGACAATTTTGTGTTGTTTTTAGCTGCCTTTGCCCACCCTTCTCTGAGCCATTGCTGCCTTGAAGATTGCATTCCTTCTGTGGGCCCCTGGTCTCTGTTGGAGCTGATTGCAATTCCTTTAAAATTAATTGTGTTTGTCTGTCCTAACCAGTTCAGGAGCTTCCTGAA
The DNA here is from genome assembly GCA_020662805.1 of Glaucomys volans. Lineage (NCBI taxonomy): Eukaryota > Metazoa > Chordata > Mammalia > Rodentia > Sciuridae > Glaucomys > Glaucomys volans. The sequence continues at coordinate 263,316 of JAJEJO010001935.1, forward strand.
AGACTGCACAGGGTGCTCATGTCTGTTTCACCTAAATGATAACTCAATCAGAGAGGAAAGGGATCAGGCATTACTTAAAAACATCCCATGGTGAACAAACACCCTGAGTCCTCTGGGGCCAAAGATAAAGGCTGAGATACGCTAAAGATCACCTAACCTCAGCAGGAAGAGCTGAGAGGTTCCTTCGCAAATTAGGTGTACAAGGGTGATGAGCATTGCTGATTTTGAAAGTCACATGCTAATTTGGGAACAGATAGATAACAATCAATGGATCAAAAGTTGGTTCTTCAAAAAGATCAAAAAAATAACCAGCATTTAGGTAGAATGACTAAGAAAAATATACAGAAATACAAATACTTTATGTCAGATGTAAAAATGGAAGTAGCCTCCTAAGAAGTGGCAGGATAATGAAAGAATACGCCAAATAATTCTACACTAACAAATTCAGAAGTGTAGATAACTGGATAAATTACAAGGAACACACAAACTACAAAAACTGAGTCAAGAAAGAACAGAAAATCTAAATAGACCTAACAAGCAGCAATTGAATCAGTAATACAAAGAAAAAGGGGAAGGGGATATACTCTCAAACGTGAAGAGCCCTGGACTAGATGGTTTCACTGGCAAATTTTAACAAATATTTAAAGAATTAAAGACATATTTCTCACTCACAAAAAAAAAAAAAAAATACAGGAAAGGTTTTAGATAATTCTGAGGCCATCATTACTCTGACGCCAAAGCCATATAAAAATACTGAAAGAAATTACACAAAAATATCCCTTATGAATATTGTTTTTTTAAAAAAGAAAACTCAATAGAATACTAACCACATTCAGCAAAATATAATCAATATTATGTAACATGACAAAATGGGATTTATTCCTGGAATGCAAGAATGATTCAATAAAATAAAGCCAATCAATATAATATGCCTCATTAATGAAATAATGAAATAAATTAGCACAGTGAAGGGAAAAATATTTGATGATCTCAATTGATGCAGAAAAAAGCATGTAACAACTTTCCACACCATTCATGATAAGAATACTCAACAAATTAGAAATAGAAGGAAACTTTCTCAACATAAAAATATATATTTAAAAATGCAGGCTAACAGTCAATACTGAAAGACTGCAACATTTTTCTCTTAAGATCAGGAATAAGATAAGGATGACTGATTTTGCTACTTCTAGACAACATGGTACTAGAACTTATAGCCAGAAGAATAAAGAAAAAACAAAAGTCATTCAAGTTAAAAGAAACAAAAATTATGATTGCACAAAACCTGAACTTATATGTAGAACCTTCTGAAGATTCCACACAATATTTGCTAGAACTGTAAAATTCAGCTAAGTCGCAGTGAGCAAAATCAACATTCTATACACAGTTGCTTAGAAAGCAATTAGCAATAAACAATCTGAAAAGGAAATTAGGAAAACATTTTTATCTAAAATATCAAAAGTTAGATATTTCCTATATATACCAGTTTCTTTATCCATTCATCTATTGAAGGGCATCTAGGTTGGTTCCACAATCTAGCTATTGTGAATTGAGCAGCTATGAACATTGATGTGGCTGCATTCCTTTTAGCCTCTGATTTTTAAGTCCTTTGGGTATAGGCCAAGGAGTGGGATGGCTGGGTCAAATGGTGGATCCATTCCAAGTTTTCTAAGGAATCTCCACACTGCTTTCCAGAGTGGCTGCACCAACTTGCAATCCCACCAGCAATGTATGAGTGTATCCTTTTCCCACATCCTCGCCAACACCTGTTGTTGCCTGTATTCTTAATAAAAGACATTCTAATTGGGGTAAGATGAAATCTTAAGGTGGTTTTGATTTGCATTTCTCTTATAACTAGGGATGTTGAACATTTTTTCATATGTCTGTTGATTGCTTGTAGATTTTCTTCTGTAAAGTATCTGTTCATTTCCTTGGCCCATGGAATATTACTCAGCCATAAAGAAGAATAAAATTATGGCATTTGCAGGTAAATGGATGATGTTGGAGACTGTCATGCTAAATGAGATTAGCCAATCCCAAAAATTCAAAGGCCGAATGATCTCTCTGATAAGTGAATGATGATGTATAATGCAGGGTGGAAGGGAGGCAAGAATGGAGGAAGGATAGATAGCATAGAGGGAAGGGAGGGGTGGGTTCAGGGTGGGAGGCTAAGAATAATAACAGAATGAGACAGACATCATTGCCCTGTGTACATGTGTGAATGCATAGATGGTGTGAATCTACTTTGAGTACAATCAGAGAAACAATAGCTGTACTCCATTTGTGTTCAATGAATCAAAATTAAATTAATAAAAAATTAAAAAATAATTTTAAAAAAGTTAGATATTTGGGGATAAAATTAACCAAAAGGGTGAGAAAATTCTCACTGAAAATGAAAAGCATTGCTTGAAAAAAACTGAAGTAGATGTAAGGAAATGGAAGACATTTCCTGTTCAGACTGGAAGACTTGACATTTTTAAGATGAAAATATTGCCTAAATCCATGTATAGATTTAATATGATTCTTATGAAAAACCTAATAATATTTTTTACATCATATTTTCAAATAGCCTTAAAATATATATGGAATCACAAGGAAACTGAAGAGAAAAAATCTTTCAAAAGAACAAAGTTGAAGCACTTTCAATGCCTGATTTCAAAACTTAAAAGTTACAATAATCAAAACAGCATGGTTTTACCATGAAGACTGTGAAAAAGAACACAGAGCCCAGAAAATATCCTCACTTATATTGTCAAGTGATTTGTTTTAAAAAGTGTACTGTAAATGGGCTGAATCATCCTCCTGAAAATCGTAAATTTAAGTCTTAGCTCCAGTGCCTCAGTTTGCAAAATTATTGGGAGATAAGGTCTTTAAAGAGGTACTTAAGTTAACACAGATGAATCTCAAAAACAAACTAATTGAAAGAGACCAAATGAAAGAGTGAAAGACCACATGTTGCATGATTCTGTACATATGGAATGTTAAAAACAGTTAAAGCCAGTTAAATAGATGGGTGGCTGCCAGGGGCCGGGGGAAGCAGAAAATGAAAAGGACTTGTAATGGGTTCTAGTTCAGAGTTACACAAGTATTCTGGAAAAACATAGGATGGTGATTGTTTAACATTTTGTAAACATACTCTAAAACATTGAATTGTTTGCTTTAAAATGGATAATTTTGTTATGTAAATTTCAGTTTAATAATTTTTTTTTGGTACAGGGGATTGAACCCAGAGATGCTTGAGCACTGAACCACATCCCCAGCCTCTTTTTATTTATTTATTTATTTTATTCTGAGACACTTATGAGTTTTTCATTTGTTTTTAATTATTTTTCTTTTTTAAAATCTATTTTTGTATCAACATATTTTTTAATTTTTTAAAATTTTTTCTAATTTCTTGTACATGACAGTAGAGTACATTTATACATTTTGATAGATCACACATAAATGGAGTGTAATTTCTCATTTTTCTGATTACACTATTATAGGATCACATTTGTCATACAGTCATGTATGTATATGAAGTCATAGTATCTGTTCACTCTACTATCCTTCCTACCCCAATACTCCTTCCCCTACCTTCACTCCCCTCTATCTAATATTACATAACTCTGTTCTTCCCTATCCTCCCCACTTTATTGTGAATTAGTATCTGCATATCAGAGAAAACATTCAGCCTTTGGTTTTGGAGGTTTGTCTTATTTTGCTTAGCATGATCTTCCTTAACTCCATCCATTTACCAGTAAATGCCATAATGTCATTCTTCTTTAAAGTTGAGTAATATTCCATCATATATATATATATATATATATATATATATATATATATATATACACACACGTACCACATTTACTTTATTCATTCATCTGTGGAAGGGCATCTAGGTTGGTTCCATATTTTAGCTCTGGTGAATTGAACTCCTATAAACATTGATGTGGCTGCATCACTGCAGTATTTTGATTATAAGTCCTTTGGGTTTAAACCGAGGATATAAAACTGGGTCAAATGGTGGTTCCATTCCAAGTTTTCTGAGGAATCTCCACACTGCTTTCCATATTTTGGAATCAAAAAAGTTTTCGAAATTATGTCAAAATATTAACAAGTCTTTTTAATAATGTTATTTATTACATGATATATGTTTGTATTCTAGAACAAAAATATGTAGAGGTTTAGAAATTCTAATATTCCCTTTTTAAAAAAAACTATATTGAAGTGTAGCATATGTAATGCAAAAACATATTTTATAAGCATACAGTTCAATATATTTTCACAAATGAAATACAATAAAATAAAATAATGTTTTAATTTTATTATTAGTTTTTTATATTTTAGAAAAATTATTTTATTATTTTATTTTGTTGAGCTGTTTGTTTTTGTAGATATCCTCAACTAATCTTTATGAGTACCACACAATATTAACTATTGGCACAACATTGTACAATTAGTCTCTAGAACTAATTCACCTTGTGTAATGGAGACTTCATCTAGTGAACAGCAAGTCCCCATTTTCACATCACTCTGGTCCCTGGCAACCACAATTCCGCAATCTACCTTCATGAGGTCAAATATTTTAGGTGCTGCACTTCATGTAAGTGAAATCATGCAGCGTTCTTCCTTCAGTCACTGACTTTTCACAGCATATTATATTCCATGTCCATTCATCTTTTCCTGTATGACAAGATTCCCTTCTTTCTTGAGACTGAGTAAGCATTCCATGGTATGAATCTGTCCTACTTTCATTGTCCATTCTTCTCATGATGGATATTTTAATTGCTTTGTTATCTTGGTTATTGTAAAAAATGCTATTAACATGAGTGTAGACGTCTCCTTGTAATCCTGATTTTAAGTCTTTTGGATATTTATCCAGAAGTGGCATCATAAGGTAGTTCAATTTTAAATTTCCTTAGGAATCTCCATATTTTGTTCCATAATGGCTGCACCAGTTAATATTCCACCAACAATATGCAGAGGTTTTAATTTCTCAAAATTCTCCCCAACTCTTTGTTGTTGTTCTTGTTTTTTAGAATAGCTATGATGATAGCACTATGTGAGATATCTTCTATAGTTGTGATTTGCATTTCTCTGATGATTGTTGATATTGATCATCTTTTCATGTATATGTTGGGTATTTGTGTGACTTCTTTGAAGAAATATCTGTTTCATTCCTGTCCTTATTTCTAAATCAGTTCCTATTTTTGTTTTCTGATTTTATTTTTCTTATGCTATTGATTCTTACATATTTTGCACATAAACCCCTTATGGGATACTCAGTTTGCAAATATCTTCTCCCATTCCATAGGCTATTTACTTGTTCTGCTGACTGTTTTCTTTGCTGGGCAGAAGCTTATTAGTTTAATGCAATTCTATTTGTGTATTTTTGCTTTTGTCGAGTGTGCTTTCCATGTCATATTCAAGACATCATTGCCTGACCAATGCCATGAAACTTTTATTCTGTTTTCTTCTAGCATTTTTATGGTTCAGGTCTGGTGTTTAAACCTTTGATCTATTTTGAATTAATTTTGTGTATGGTGTAAGATAATGGCTCAAATGTACTTTTCTGCATGTGGATATTCAGTTTTTCCAACATCACTTGCTTAAGAGACTATCCTTTGCTCAATGTGTATTGCTGACAGTTTTGTCAAAGATCAATTGAGCTGGGCGCTGTGGCGCACACCTTTAATCCCATCACTTGGGAGGCTAAGGCAGGAGGATCGCGAGTTCAAAGCCAGCCTCAGCAACTTAGCGAGGCCCTAAGCAACTCAGTGAGACTCTGTCTCTAAATAAAAAGTACAAAGTAGGGTTGGGGATGTGACTCAGTGATGGAGGATCCCTGGGTTCAATCCCCAGTACCAAAAGAAAAAAAAAAAGATGATCAGTTGCTTGTACATTCATGGGTTTATTTCTGACATTTCTAATCTATTCCAGGGCCATATATACCTATTTTTATGTCTCTATGATATTGTTTTAATCTCTGTTGACTTAAATGCCTCCATCTTGGTTCTTTCTAAAGATTGCTTTGGCTTTCCGAGGTTTTTTTCTTTTCTTTTCTCTTTTGGTTCTATATGAATTTTAGAATATATTTTCTGGGATTTTGATACATATTGCATTCCATCTATTAGATTAAGTTGGGTTATGTGGACATTAAACCTTGCAATTCATGATCCTGTGACATCTTCTCACGGATTTGAATGTTTAACATTTTGTCAGTGTTTTATTCTCTTCCACGCTATTATACATGAGATTGTTTTCTCATAATAATGAGAGTTCATTATTATGGTATAGAAATTTTTTTAATGTTGATTTTACACCTTTCAGCTCTATTGAATTCACTGAGTTCTAATAGGTTATCGTGTGGAATCTTTAGGGTTTTCTGCATAAGATCATGTCGTTTACAAGCAAAAATGATTTTACTTTTCCTCTATGTTTTGAGTGACTTTTGTTTGTTTTTCTTGTCCAGTTACTCTAATGGGAATTTCTGGTACTATATTGATTAAAAGTGGCAGGAATGGACAGCCTTGCCTTGATTCCCACGGTAAGAGGAAAGTTTTTAAGATTTTCATGGTTAGCATTATTTTCACTGTGGGCTTATCGTAGTTATCTCTTATTATAGTGAGGCCCACATTCCTTATATCTTTTTTGGGGAATTCTTTTTTGCTTTAATCATGAAAGAGTATTGAATTTTGTCAAATTCTTTCTCTGCAACTAGCAGAGATAATGCAACTTGCTAGATGAAGAAGATTTTTGTCTGCATTCTAGTAAACTGAAGCACTACATTAATTAATAGCCTATGTTGAACGATCTTTCTTCCTCGTGATTAATCTCCCATGGTCATGGAGTGTGATTCTTTTTATGTACTATCAAATTTATTTTGCTAGTATTTTGTGAAGATTTTTTTGCACTTATATTCATTAAGAGTATTGGCTTACAGTTTTCTCATAGTATCTTTGTCTGGCTTTGGAATTAGAGTAGTTTTGTCCTCATGAAATGAATCTGGAGGTGGTGTATTTTCTTCTGTTTTTTTGTTTGTTTGTTGTTTTTGTTTTTGAAGAGTTTCATAAAGACCAGTGTAAGTTCTTAAACAGTACTAGAGCCAACAGAACATTCTACCCAACAGAAGCAGAATGCACATTCATCTCAAGTACACATGGAACATTTTCCAAGATAGACTACCTATCAGGTCACAAAACAAGTCAATAAATTTAAGGAGCTTGAAATCATACAGGTATATTTTCCAACCTCAGTAGAATGAATACAACAGAAGGAAAACAGAAAAAAAATCATTAATATGTGGAAATTAAATAACATAGATTTGAAGGACAAATAGGTTGAAAAAATCAAAGAGGAGTTTAGATAATATCTCAACTCAAATGAAAATAAAAGCAAGCATCCTGATTTTAAGTCCTTTAGGTATAGGCCAAGTGTGGGATAGCTGAGTGAAATGGTGGTTCCATTCCAAATTTTCTAAGGAATCTCCATATGGCTTTCCAGAGTGGCTTTACCAATTTGCAGTCCCACCAACAATGTGTGATGTACCTTTTTCCCCCACATCCCCACCAACACCTATTGTTTGCTTGTATTCTGGATAATAGCCATCCCAGTTGGAGTGAGATGAAACCTTGGGATCCTTTTAATTTGCATTTCTCTGATTACTAGAGATGTTGACATTTTTTCATATATTTGTTGATAGATTGCATATCTTCGGTGAAGTGTCTGCTCAGTTCCTTAGCCCATTTATTGACTGGGTTATTTGTGTTTTTGGTGTTAAGTTTTTTAAGTTCTTTTCTAAATTCTGGAGATTAGTGCTTTATCTGAAGTGCATGTGGTAAAGATTTTCTCCCATTCTGTAGGCTTTCTCTTCATATTATTGATTCTTTCCTTTGCTTAAAAAAAAAAAAAAAAGCTCAAAATGAGCATACTACCAGCCACATCAATGTTTATAGTAGCTCAATTCACAATAGCTAGATTGTGGAACCAACCTAGATGCCCTTCAATAGATGAATGGATAAAGAAAATATGATGTATATATACACAATGGAATATTACTTAGCCATAAAGAAGAAAAAAATTATGGCATTTGCAGGATCGAGTTGGAGAATATCATGCTAAGTGAGATAAGCCAATCCTAAAAAAAATCAAAGGTCAAATGATTTCTCTGATAAGTGGACGCTGATAGGTAATGGCAGGGGGGAGGGTAAGGGACGAATGGAGGAACTTTGAATTATGTAGAGGGAAATGAGGAGAGGGGAGGGGGTAGGAGATGGGAAAGACAGTGCAATGAGACAGACATCATTACTCTGTGTCCATGACTGATTACACAAATGGTGTGATTCTACATCATGTACAACCAGAGAAATCAAAAGTTGTACTTCATTTGTGTACAATGAATCAAAATGCATTCTGCTGTCATGTGTAACTAAATAGAACAAATAATAAAAAAAGAGAAACAAGCATACCCAAACTTATTAGATGCAGAAAAAGCAGTCGTAGTGGGGGATTGTTCTTCTATTTTATTTGTTTAATTTTATTAAAATAGAAGAACAATCTGAAATAAATAATTTAATCTTACTCCTCTGTTCACTAGAAAAAAAAGAAGAAAGTAGGCCCAAAGATAGCACAAGGAAGGAAATGGTAAGGATAGGAGTAGAAATGAACAGTAGAAAATAGAATGACTATTGAATAAAATTAACAATCAATAGTCGATCTTTAAAAGAGCAAAAGCGACAAACTCTTAATTTGACAGACTAAACAAAGAAAAACAAGAACCAGAATAAAAAATGAGAGAGAAGATGTCTCAACTTACATCTCATACATAGACAGACCTGTGACAGTTGTGAATCTGTGAGCAAATGTAGTAGCTCAGAAGTGACAGATAAATTTCTAAAAACTCACAACTTACCAAAACCATATTACAAAGACATATTTCTTAGAGAAAATAAAAATAGGGAAAAGATGAAGGAGATTGTATCAGTAATAAAAACATACCAAAAAATGCTACAGACCAAATAGCTTCATTGTTCAAATTTTTATTGCTGGTTAATATAAATATAATATTCTTCATAATTAACATTGATTAGTTTTATATGATTTCATACTTGTAATAATAAATAATAATAATAAACATTCAAACTTCAATTAAGTTAAAAATTTTCCAGGTATGAATTAGGCAGAGAAATGTTCAAGTTGTAGGTAATAGTCTTTCTACACCTACAAAAGAATAGTTAGACACTAAAAATGTAAATGGTATGCATTATTTATAGTATTAGCACTTTGCAATTAGATTGATGGCAATCTATCTGATTACAGAATCAACATTACACTGACATAGAATTTCATTCATTCAGAATTTTGAAGACTGAAATAGAAGCCAAGTGTCATAATTTGGTTAAATATCAAGGCCAACACTAATTTTCAGTGCATTCCTAGTTAGTGTTTATTTATATACATTATAAAGAACAGTGTAGAAAGTCTTCTCTGTGTTGTAGGTCTTAAACCTGAGCTGAGCTTTCTTCATCTAAAAATTATTGGAATCATAATAATTTATGAATTAAACTACAATTGCATTTATATTATATTTTAAAACACATGCCTTTTGTTTATTTGATTGATTGATTAACATGGTTTTTCTAAAATGAATGTTCCCTACCCATGAAGCTAGACAATACCAGAATAAAGAGTATAAAAGATTCATAGAGACTAAGAAAAAATTGTGTTAGTTAGGAAAAAGGTTTTAGGTTAAAAAGTACAACTTCAAACAGAGAACTTAAAAATTTACTGACTAACTGCTTCAGAAAAAAAGATGCTTGGATTATAAATTTTAGAAGACATTTCAGCTAAATGTCAAATTGTTAATATAGCCAAAGAGATCAACAATGTTTTTCTCTTGTTTTTAGTTTTAAAGCCACCAGTGGTAACAAGGATTGTGCTCAACAAAGCGTGGAAGAATTAATACTTTCTGTAGTTACTACTATTAAAATAATAAAAATGAAACTCTTTTTCTTAAAACTATGTCAAATGTCCTGGAGTAAATAAGTCAAAGTTGGAAATTAATGATGAGTACATATTCTTAGTGTGAATTGACAGGCTGTATAAACAATGTCGTGATTTCTTTTTCTAAAAAAAAGAAAAACAAAACAAATACAACTCATTTAAACACAGTCAGTTCAATTTTAAGAAATTCCCCAATCACTCTTTATCTGGTTTTGACAATGCCCAGTAATGTGCAGGAGGCCTTCCCCCTTTGCTGTGACAGCTGTTCATTAGTGATGTTAAGGATGAGTAGGTTAAAGATTAACCTACTCTTGCTTCGTACAGATTTGGAAAACAATCACAAAGTTCTACTGTAAGGTCATTTACAGTCAATGGGAAATAAGCTATTTTGGAAGCACCATTAAAACAATCATTTGCTCCAAACTTCCCGAACTATGTTACAGCCATCTTCAGCATATAAAAACATAGATTCTGGAGCTTTGAATATCCTGAACATAAAAATTTTAGGGACAAGTACCAATACCTTTGCTTATTATGATATACTTCAACCCGTTATAGCCAAAATATATCTACGGACAGTGCGAACTGGTACTAAAATATCACTTCACCTTCTCAGATTGATGAGACCCTCAAGGACAAAGCTCTTGAAAATGATTTGAAGGAGAGTATCAAATCTCATCGACTTTGTCTGCAGAAGATATTTTGCTGACATTGTAGCTAAACATTTCTGTCCAATGTGTGAAGAAAACCCTCTCCTGAGCAGTAATATCGCCGGAAGCTTCTTGTGTGTCAAACCTCAGTGCCTGCCATCGGCCATCTCGATCCTCCAGACCTCTGTGTGCCACATGTATGAGATCATTGAATTTTCACAGCATCACTTTGATGGAAAGACTCATGTTACATCTTTCATATGAAGAAATGAGATACAGGCAGATTAAGTAACTAGCATCAAAGCACTTGACTGATATGATAGTCAGGATGTGCACCAAGGTAGTCAGGTCCCAGGGTCCTTCCTCTATAACCATCTCCACATCCATCTGTGAGCTTAATTAATCAATGCTCAGTCTTCAGAAGAAGTGGTCCAATGGGAGCTTCTGATTCCTCTGTGTAGCAATCTTCCACATGTATTTACTTGGTGTTATTGGCAGAGATGATGACTCTCAGTAGCCATCACACAAGATCTGAACAGGAAAGGAAACTTTGTAGATATTTCCCTGACCCCTTTCACGCTTTTGCTCAAATGTTCCCTTCTCAAAGGGAGGGCTGAGCAGTCCAACCCCATCTCAGCTCTCCTATCTTCTTTAGTCTTTCTTATTTTCTCCATTGTACCTATGATCTTAGAATACTTTATATATTTATTTGTTCATTATATTTGTATTACTGTCTGAAGCTTCTAGAACATAAGCTCTACTTTATGTCATTTTATTTATAAAATTCATTAATGATTCCAAATATGGTCACTGTTCAGTACATAATTGATATTCAATAAATATTAGTTAAATGAAAGCATAAAGTAAGGGTAGAGAAGTTTTGAACAAGCAAGCAGTTTCACTTTTCTCCTTCTATCATTATATGAGCCAAGAGAGGCCCTTGAGATTCCCCAGATCAGAACTAATTTCTTCTACAAATATCCATTGTTTTTTATTTCAGAGAAATTTGCAATTTCAACTGATATTAAAGGAGAGGATGATATTTAATGTAGAGTAAAGGAAATATGGATCTAAGAGGTTGAGAAATACAGCTGTAAAACACCTAGCATAGTTCCGGACACGTAGCATGCGCTCAGTAAATTCTGGTTGAATGAGTGCTCATTAAGTACTATGGGGTGCAAAGGAGATTAGAGGCCACATGTTGAATAGTAATCACTGACAAAAGTTCACATTAAATGCCATGTAGGAATATTGTGTTTATTGGAGCAAGTCATAAATAAAATAAGCTAAGGCTTTGAAATGAGTAACGACAACCATTTGGGATCCAGATGTGCTGAAGCAGAACTCCAACATAAGAGTCGGTTTATAGAAGCTGTTAATAAAGATAATGTTATTTGAAGGTTTGCTGAGAAATATGGGATCACTAAAAGGTTACAAAGTCACACTTTCTGGAATATCTGAAAGTCCTACTTTCTGACCAAAATTCTCCCTCTCTAGCCTATTGCCCCATCACTCTCACCTTTCCAGCTGTTTATTATAAATTTTAAAATGTCATGTGTTCCCTCAGATCTCTGCATTAACCCTTGGAGGACATTCTACTGATCCCAGATAGCTTCACCTATACACCTTCCTAGACAGCTTCCTGCAAGGCTCTGCACAACAGGGACTTGTTCTATGCTTTCCAGGACCCCTCACCTGATCGGGTTAGGCACCCCTCCTCTTTGTTCCCACAGTACACTGTCATAGCATGTATCACCAGACATTACAGTGGTACATTTACATGTATATCTAAGCATTACTGGGCCATTGATTTCCCAAAGGCCTGTCTTGTGTCTTATTTCTGTACCCATAATCCCTGGCATGAGGCCAGACACATAGTTGGTCCTCTATAAGTGGACCTTGATTTGTTTTTCTATCTGCAAATACACCATAAGTACCTTAAGGATAGAAGTGTCTCTGGCACCTTTGTATCTATCATAGTACTTTACGTGGGGACTGACACACAGTAAATGCTCAAAAAATCGTGTAATTATTAAGAACTAACTGACTGATATAAGATTATTTTTTGTTAGCATAAAATAACATTTGGGAGTAAAAATTCATATTCCACGTAGCTGTTCAGGATTAATGGAGGAGAAACAGACACAAATATTTAAATCATCTAATATTTTGAATTTTTGCTTATTTCCCAGGAAATTCCCATTAGTCATTTAAGACTCATGTCTAGTGTCACTTCTTCCAGGAAGGCTTCCAAGACTCACTCTCACTTTGTTCCCCAGATGTGCTGCTCTTGCCCTTCTATATTCCCATTTTACTGCATGCTCTTCAAACTGCTCTCCTCCTGCTCACTAGTAAACCACGGATAACGATGCACTGTTAATTGAATTCCTCTCCCTCATTTGATACTCTAAAACAACTCCCAAATCCTTTAAATTCTCCACTGTTAACTTTCTTGACATCATCCTATCCTGATTCTGCTCCTATGTCTATCTCTTCCTTCTCAGATTCCTGCTTCAGTTCTCTGGTTGGTTTTCTTTTCTTTTCTTTTTTCCCCTCTCAACTATGACCTTCATTTTCTCCATTCTTTCATGAACTGGAAAAAAAATTATTAAGAACTGCCACACCCCAGGCATTAAGCTCTCTTGGAAGAACATTCTCTGTGGCCTCTCCCCTTTAGAGTTCAAGGACAATCCACTTCCTTTGCACAAGGATATGGTTTGTGTCCTGCCCTGTCTTCTGTAGGTTTCTGTCCTGGGAAACATGCCTGACTCACATGGTTTCTCTCATTCATATGAAAACACCTTAGTTGATACTTCCAGCCCTGACCACAGTGTTGTGTGGGCACCACATCTCAAACTTCTCTTTAAATATTCCTAAGGAATTGTCCCATCCTCTGTTATTCTAAACTCAAACTGGTTCAATACTGACCTAATACCAGAGAGTCTCAACTTCTCTTGAAGAAAGTGTGGTCCTCAATGTTTCTTGATATGAAATGTCAGGAGGAAGGCTTCAAGATGAATGACTTTCCCTTTGTTTCTTAATCACAACTTGTCATTCATTTCTAAAGAGTTCAAATACTCATATGATACACACAACACACACACAGACCCCACAGGTCACCAAAAATTAGTAATTTTACCTAGTGTCCCAATGCTATAGGAAGAAAAGTAAGGGACAATTTCAATTTAATGCTGATAGTTTTTATTAATACATATTAATTGTCGTATTAATGAGGTTACATGGGATATTCCCATGTAAGTGCACTGATCCCATTGATGAAGAGTTTGATGGTGCCTTTGATGGTAATCCCAGAGGTGTTGTGCCCATCCTTCTTACACAGAGGATACTTTGGGTTGCAGCCGTACTTGTTTGTTTTGCAGATTTGAAAAAGAAAAAAAAAATTCAGGACGGCTCCATACCACCTTGGGATTTTCTTCTTCACTCACTGGGTGACCACATCCTTACCGCAGCTTCAAGCACCATAATTATACTCCAGCTTCAATCCCTGTCCTGAACATTGGATTCATATTCCTGTCTACCTACTCCATGTCTCATCTAGTATCTGAAATACATTGCAAATGTAAACATCTAAAAACAGAACTGAGCTTCCTACCTTCTGTCTCAACATGACTCTTCTCCATGTTCCCTGTCTCAATAAGCAGCATCAGTACTCACTCAATGGTGCAGTGGAGAGCCCAAAGTCAACCTTGCTTTCTGTCATTATTTCACATCAAGTTTTAACCCATCCGCTCATTCTGTTCCTACTCCAGGAGACCTTGGATCAGTCCACCTTTCAGCACTTCCTGGATTGTTGCTCTCACCTGGGCCACAATCATCTTTCACCTCAGTTGGGAGGAAGTCTCCTTAATTGTTCCCCAGAGTTTGCTCCTGCCTTCTGTCATTCTCTTCTCCACTCCAAAACCACATAAAACTTTAAAAAAAGATAAATCATGTCCTCACTTTTCCACCTCTACTTAAAATAAAAACACTTGTAAGTAGGGCATGGTGGTGCACATCAGCTATTTGGGAGGCCAAGACAGGAGGACAGCTTGAGCCCAGGAGTTGGAGGCCATCACGGGCAACATAGTGGTTTCATCTCAAAATCATCGATGAAATAATAGTATGTAGAACAAAAGTCAGTCTGTCTAACCCTATTCTGCCTCTAATTCTGTCAACAACATCCACTCGACTTTCCTCTTGTTACTCAGACATGTCAAGTGCATTATATCAAAGGACTTTTCACTTGTTCTTTTCTCTACCAGGAATGAATATTCTTCCCCATAAGCACAGTAATATATGTCCTTGTTCTAATGTCACCCCTTGAGATTTACCCCTGATCCCCCTATCCAAAATACTGTTCTCCTTTTCCTATTCTCTTATTTTGCTTTGTCTCCCAAGATGATCTTTATGCATTTACATGGTAATATTCTTTTTCATCCACTAAAATATATGCTTTGTGAGGTATTTTCCCCATATCTAGAATCTAAAACAATGCTTGGTAGAGAAGAATAGATCAAATATTGGCCAACAAATGAATGATGGAGCTGTCCATCACCTGTTATGGAGAAGGCAGAGAAATGTCTAGGTGGTGGGCCAAGACCAGGTTGTCAACAGGAAAACAGAATACTCCAAGTGACATAGCGAGAAGGACCAGAGATCCATGACACTCTGCCCTACAGAGTGAAAACTAAGAAAACTTCTTGTTTTGAGGGAAAACACTGGAAATTACCAGAGCATATTTAAAGATCAAAGAACAAACACAAAAGTCCAAGAGAACTTCTGCAGATTCTCATTGCACTGTCCTCTGTAGACTGTATAGACTGTATTGTTTAGAGTCTCCCTAGATCAAGGCATGGAATCAGGTCAGACTGAAATACTTTGTCCCCTTGTGCCCCAAGTCATGCTGATCAATCAGTTCTTGCTGATCTCATGGAGTCCTAACATCTTCAGAGATTTGTCGATTTTTTCTCATGCAATGTGTTTATTTCAAACTTTCCTCATTCATTTATTAGCATAAATTAATTTCTAACATAATTATTACACCAGTGCATATTATTGTTTATATCAGTTCACTAGACACTGTAGGCTGAGGAGATCATAGGCTGCCCAGACCACAGGTCTCTTTGAGAATTAGGTACTTTAAAAGTCTGAACATCCATGTGTGGTTATGTATGTGACCACATTGTTTCTTACTTAGGCATCTGTATTTGTTTCTGAGAACTGCCAGGGCAAATTACCACGAATTTGTTGGCTTTAAAATGATAGAATTTTGAACTGGGCATGGTGGCACATATCTATAATCCCAGTGGCTCAGGAGGCCAACACAGGAGAATCATGAGTTCAAAGTCAGCCTCAACAACTTAGAGAAGTCCCATGCAAATCAATGAGACCTTGTTTCTAAACAAAATATAGGGAATGTGGCTTAGTGGCAATGTGACTCTGGTTTCAATCTCTTGTACAAACAAACAAACAAACAAACAAACAAAAAAACAACCAAGAAATTTGTTCTTTGACAAAGCTAGAGGCTGGAGCTTGAAGTTAAAGTGTTTGGCTCATTCCCTCTGGATACCCTGGGGGGATGTGCTCCATGCCTCTCTCCTGGATTCTGGTGACTACTGCAATCCTTGGCATTTCTTGGCTTGTAGGTATAACTCCACTGTCTGCCTGCATCTTCATGTGGCGTTTTTCTCTATATGTTTGTGTCTTTCCCCTGTCTTCTTATAATGGTTTGCCATTAAATTTAGAACCTACATCAACGATGTCATTTCAAGATCCTTAACTTAATTACTTCTGCAAAGACACTTTTTCCAATAAGACCAGGAAAGAAACATGAAACATATTTTCCCAGAGTATTCAAAGAGAACCCACCAAATACTTCAGCTCAAATTCTAGCCATTAGATCTGTGAGAGAACAAACTTCTATGGTTTCAAGCCACCAAAATAAAGTTGTGTAGTAATGGATATGTAATTGGCAGTGGATGAAGAAGGAAGGTTACTATTCAAGCCATAATAACATCACGTTACCTAAAGACTTAAATCCTCACTTTTTCCCATGATTCAGTTTGCTGTCCTGGTCTCATTTCTTGGTGTTGATTATGTCCACAGTTGGAGTTACTGGGGACTCAAAGAACTTCATTCCCTCTATCTAACACTACCTTCTGCACTACTCATAATGTCCAGGTGGCCTCCAGTTCGGAGGCTAACATCTGAACTGATGATTGCCTGTCCCTAAAAGGACATCAGTGAAATGCCTTTTTGTCTCTCTGACTATAGTAAGTCAAGACTTTTTCTTCCATCTACTATTCAGTAAACCCCCTATTTCCTACCAGGCTCCTCAATGTACACCTCTGGACCTTAAATCCTTGTAAAAATAAAATCACCATACGACATATCCAACCTCTTCACTGAATATTCCTTTCACCTTCTAGGCTACAAACCTGCCTTTCCTCAAGTCATGCTTCCCTGCCTCCCTCTGAAGAAGGAAGAGATTTTTTTATTCTACTAGATCTGGAATAAGTGTCCTTGTTCCCTCTATTCTGAAACAAATTCTGTATTTGACTTCTGGAATACAATCACTCTTGAATTCACATAAGAAGTAATTGTAAGTTGACTTTGAAAAACCCTGTGGAACTCCAGCATTCAGTGATAAGAAAGAAGAGAATTTAACAAATGGATCTGCTGATGATGTAGAAGTTAAAACAAGAGGGCTCCTTCCAAAAAGACACCTAACTCTCCATCCTGTTCCAACACCATTCTTTGGCTTACTGTGCTTCATATCATTTATTATCAACAGAATTTTGATTGGATATTTTTTAAATGAGTTATGGATTTAGAGAAAAGTTGTGAAAATGGTACAGAGTCTATATTCTTCACAGTTTTGCCTCTTATTAACAACTGGTGCATTTGTTATAATTAATGAAAGAGTATCAGTGCATAATGAATTGAAGTCATACCTTATTCAGATTTCCTTAGTTTTTACCTAATGTCCTCTTTTCTTCCAGGAGACCACATTACATTCAGTTGTCCTGTCTCCCGAGGCTTCTCTTGGCTGTGATAATTTTATACATTACTTGTTTGGATAAGTTTAAATGTTTTTCAGTAGTACTGGTCCAATACTTTATGAAATTTTCTGTGGGAATTTACCTCCTGTTTTTCTTGTGTCTAGACTGGGGTGCATGTTTTGAGGAGAAGGGTCAGGGGTGAAGTGCTATTTATTTCCATCAGATCATATCAAAGACTCTTACCATTCACATGATTTATGACCAGTGATGTTGACCTTGTCCTGGGGTAGGGACAGTGTTTGTCAGGTTTCTCCACCATGAAGCAACACTGCCCCACTTCTTTCCATCCTGTGCTCCTTGAAAGAAAGTCATAAATCCTCCCACACTTGAGGGGCTGGAAGTTACTGATCCACTTTCTTTAGGGCAGTAGGTATTCTAATGGGTATTATGGTTTCACTTGTTAATAGATTTCTTTTTACATAAGCTCATGGAGAGAAACTGATTTTCATCACCAAGAATAGTTGCCAGTCCCATACCTAATATGCATAGGCTGTAAATATTAATGAATAAAATAAATCAATCTCTCACCACACGTGCCTAGTAATACATCTAGGCTCTGCACAGGCACTTTTCATTGACCTGAAACCTCCTTCTTATTTTTTTATTATTTGGTAAATTTTCATTCTATCTTAAAACTCAGTTCTTTATATCTGCCTAAATTTAAAAACATATTCACATATACATTGAATCCTATTTAGTAGATGTTTTTGCACATATTATTCAACATTGTAACTGATGTGTTGCCTCTCTGCCTGCTGCCATTGCTGATGAACCTCTCAAGGCTCCTTGAGTAACCTAATGGCAAGCACTGAAACTGGGATAGTGTATCCTATTTCTCAGTGTTTGCTGGTTGAGGAAGATTGTACTAGATGGACAGCTTGAGCCTCACTTTCACAAAGTTGAGTTTTTCTAGCTTATTTCAGTTGCCTCACAATGGATCCCAGTCCTTCCTTTGGATCCCATACAGATGGCTTTTGTCTTCTTTAAGTTTCCAGCAAAGAAGGACCCTGACTGTCTCAGGCCAGGAGCCCAGGAAGTTATTTGATCAGGACAGAATAAAACAAACTGAAATAAATTAGAGAAGTGGGTAGATGTCCAAATCAGAAAGCCAAATATACTGTCCAGTATTTTAGTCATAGTTGAGTAAGGTAAAATGAAGAATTGGGAAGGATATGGGGAACATTTTTTAGGTGGATTAAATAATATAGTTTCTCTGAGCTCAGCCTATATGACTTCATTGGGAATGGGTCTCTGCTCTCCTATGATTCTGGGTACTAGGTAAGAACAAAGAGCAAAAGAATCTCCCAAAAGGGACTATTAATCAGAAATCATGCTTGACATACTTTCACTCCTACATACAGCATGGATTCTGCAGATATGATAAAATTGAGGATATTCAGAGTAACATGAATAGCACTATTCTCATAGTTTTTAAAATACAATTAATTGCTATTCCATTTTAACATCTTTCTGATTGTAAAAGTAAATATACTTGACAAATATGAAAACAGAAAAGTTCAAAGAAAAAAAACAAAAATCTATCCATAAAAATTTGTCCACTTTGAAAAAAGTGAGTAAGAATTTTAATGTATGTACTTCTGTTTAAGTATTTATATGTGCATTTGAAACAGTTGAGATATTCTTATATGGGCTACTTTGTAACTTGCCTTTTTTTTCAGGCAATATTGTAACATAACATAATTTTGCATCTGAAAAAACATCTTATGGATAAAATTTTAAATGATTTGAGGTATCTCACCACATGGATAGCCCATGATTTTTCAAGAACTTTCGTGTTTGGGAAGGTTTCAATATCTCATCATGACAAATTATCTGGTAATTACACCTTTTTCCCAAGATTAGCTCCAACAATAGAGATAAGCACAGAAGCCCAAGGGGACAGAAGGGGAATGACTTCATTAGACACAGCACTCCTTGAAAGTAAACCCCAAGGAGATAATAAGTTAGTTGAGTCTGAATATGTATTGGTTAAGTGAAAAGGTGGGAGGAAGGATATTCTAAATAGAAGGAATAATGTCTGAGGTAAGACAGAAGCTTAATAATTCCAGAGTTAGAGCGTACTACCTTAAAAGGCTGCATATCTATTTTTAAATAATTTTAATCATTCAAATATGTTGGGCAAATATTCTTTTTCAGTACAACTATTCTGACTAGTTTCAACTTCTATCACAGCACAAAACAAGTCTCTTCTTTTATAATATACAATACTCTTAAAAATCTACAAATAATTGTAATGGTTAATTTGAATTGTCGACTTGATTGGATTATGAGATGAGGATGATTAAGAGGCTTCTGGGTGTGTCAATAAGGGCATGTCTAGGAATGATTGGAATGTGGGACAGTGAACTCAAGTGGAGACCCTCCCTAAGCATGGGCAGCACCACCCAATAGGATGTGGCTTGGATGGAATAAAAGTTGGAAGAACAAGGAAGCAGATGCAGACGCAGATGCAAGCTCTATTCTTCTTGAATTGGCTCTTCATTGCTGCTTGATCATCCGAGGATATCAGACTCTCACTTCTTCACTCTTACAAAGTGGACTCTACAGTGATTCTCCAGGTAGTTTCCAGAAGCCCTGGTCTCAGACTAAGGTAACACTGTGATCCTTCTTGTTTTGGGGCTTCCACATCTTCAACTGTGCAGCTACTGGTTCCTCCAGCTCTCTAGCCTGCAAACAGCCATTGTAAACTATTCGACTCTGGTTGTATAAGCCAATCTAATAAATCCTCTTTTTATAATCATACTTTCTGTTGATTCTGTTCTTCTAGAGAACACTGACTAATACAAGAGCTACTCAGTTTACCCTTAGATTCAGATCAATGTTAGAGGGAAAAGAAAGTTCAAAATTGCTCTTCTTCAAAACTCTTTTTGCAGATCAAGAAGACTTAGGATCAGAAAAGGAAAGTCACCAACCTCCCAGGGCTTACACATTGAATGGCAGTGTTGAGAGAGTATGTCATGTTTCTGACTCCCAATACATCTCTCTTGCAACTTTCTCCTCTTCATGATGAGCCTCCCCCATTCCTCCAAGCACATCTTGTTTGAGAGTCATTTCCCACATCTTCTAGATCTTGGTTACCTTCCTCTGAACTAGACCCACTGATATTTCAGTTCAACTGAATTTGATTTCCCCCAAAATGGAGTTGCCAGTATCTTTTCCTAAGTGCTTTGGTACATGACATGCCAGTGAGTTTTCACAGTTTCCTCTTGTATCTCTCTTCACAGATAAGAAAACTCAGACTCTCAAAGGTGTACAACTTGCTCAACTCTACCAAGATGGTAAGTGCTGAAAATGGAATTCAAGTTCAAACATGTCTTCAATTCCTCTAATTCAACTGCATTTGCCCAAGAATTGTTGTTTCATTTTAACATCCTCTAATTATTGCACAGCTGATTTATGGTAGAATAGTAATCAGAATTCCCTTGTCCTAGTTCCTCTTCCTTAACCACAGTATGATATCACATATAAGCAATGAATCCAACATGAGGTTAGATTCATGGTCAGTTATGGACATAATTTTACCATCTCTTAGCATGGGCATCGTGCTCTAGATACTTGCATGTTAATGCTGAAATGTCTGTAGGTTTAGCATGTGTTTGACTCCCAATGTTGTCTTCTAATGCCAAATTACCAAACAATCTCAACAAGAAGGTCACAAAGAGTTAAACAGCAAATTTCTTCAATAACTAGACAAATGCTAGGTTTGTTTAATTTATAAGTCATAAAGTGTTGTCAACCTTAAAAATAAGAGCATTGTGAGTTGCTTGATGAAACTGTAACATATTACTGATTATTTTAACTCAAAAGAAAGCCACAGCCAATAATTAAATGTTCTCAGCCTGATTTTGGTTTGCTCCTTAAAAACAAATAATTAAAAAACCCTAAGTAAAAGGTTGAAAATCTTTCCAAAGATTATAAGGCCAGGACTTATGGAACCATTGAGGACATGGTCAGTTTGGGAATCACCAGACTGTGTATGCCCTTCTTCTTCCACCTCACACAGACGTTGAAAGATTGGATTCATATTTGAAAAATTTCCTGAAGTCACTGAATAAAAGATACTGATATTTTACACACATAATGCAGAAATATATATTAGGTATGAAACTATTCAGCAGGAAGTAAAACTGTTATGCAATTCATTTCTAATCAAAGTAAAATTTCAAAATGGCATTTAATTAACATTGGGGGCTTTTGGGGGCTTTCCTGCTTAAAGACGCAATTTGGTGTGGTGGGGAAATGAACCAGGAGTTGGTTGTTGTGATAATGAAGTTGGTGGGTTGGAGTTGCGACAATGAAGTTAACGCTGATCCCTGTACACTGCAAGATCAGGGGACAGGTCACGAACCAGCTCTGCTCCCCTTCTTTCCAGGCTGGGAAAAGGTGAACATATCCACTCCTTCACTGAAGAACATTTTATTTAATCTCTCCTCCACATCAGCCCTTCTGATAGCCCTGAAGGTAATGAGCAAGACAGTAACATCCCTGCCTTCAAGCGTTCCAGAAGATGAAACACTCTAGAAGATGAACGAGAGAGAAGACATGAGAAGACGCTGCTTTCCAATAGTGCTGATTACCCTGAACACCACAGGACAGGGAGATGTGATAGAAAGTAATCTATGAGACATCTTACATGATAACTATGACACAAGGCAGGGACAGAACACTGCTAGTTGTTTTTAGATGCAGAGATCTGAAGAGATTTCATGGAAACAAGCAGAGTTCTAGCTGTCCTTTGACTAATGGAATGTTGACATAGAAATGGAACAATATCATCTCAGGTGGAGGAAAGAGCAAAGAAGTTCTGGATATATTGAAGGAATTGTTCCTTTCGGGAGATCATAGGCATTCAAGTCTCTTACTATAAATGTGGTGGCTTCATCTACCTCGGAGACATCACAAGACTGAAATGACATTCCTTTCCATCTTCCTCTGACTCTGAAGTGTCCATCTCTTTCATCTTTGATGACATAATTGTAAGAATATGAAATATCTGGTTTCCTTACTTTCAGCTGCTGGGAAGATCTTTCTAAAATGCTTCATCTCAAATTATGCTGACCATGACCATTAGAAAGAAAAATCCACTTGGTGACCCAGCACACACATTTTACAAAGAAAAAAACTACACTTACTACTTACAATGCTTTTTATATTTTCTTTTCCGTTATATTTGATTCTAGTTCATTATCTAATTTAATTTCTTCACCATAATGGATTTGACACCACTTCATGTAACTCCCAGTGCTAATACAGAAAAGTCTGTGGAATTTTGTGTTTAGCCTTCAGTGACTCCCTACTGTCTTCAGAATAAAGTCCAAATTTCTCCACAGGCATTTATAAGGCCCTAGTGATCCGGACCTCGCCTTCCTCCTCCAGGTTCACCTCTGATTATTTTCATCTCATGATTACTTTTCCTGTCATATTGAATCGCTTACAGTTTCCAAGTCCAGCCACCTGGTGACTCTTCATGGGCTATTCATTCTCTCCTTCATGCAATCCCAACCTACCACCACTACCACCCCCAGATGCCTGCGAATGGCCTCCTGGTTTATTCATATTCATATTCATATTTCAAACAGGGGTCACATGGAATTCCTGTAAAGGAAAAGAAACCCTTCCACCATATCTGCAAGTATGAGCTTATTATCTGGCCTGTGTGTTGACAAATATCTACCTATATCATTTGTATTCTCTGAGCTATTTCTAGAGACACCATCTTATTGTATTAAAAATTCATTTATTTCTCTGTAAATGTGTATAGCCAAGTCAAGGCCTGAGGGGTTTGTTTGTTTGTTCGTTTGTGTGTTTGTTTGTTTTGCAGTGCTGGAGATTGAATCCAGGGCCTTGTGCATGCAAGGCAAGCACTTTACCAACTGAGCTATATACCTAGCCCAAGGCCTGAGTTTGTAATCTCTGTATCCTTAATTTCTGGTACCCAGTAGGCATTCAATAAATGTTTAATTGTTGAATAAAAAAATGCTTCAGTTACTGGGCAAACATAATAAATTCCTCCCAAGGTACCTATTAGCTCTATATATCCAGATAATTCTTCCTAGTTAATCATGAATCAAATTGTTACTTTTACTGTTTTCTCTGCTTCCTGAAAACTGATGTTGTCAGTCATGCATGTAAAGGATATGTCAATCACTGTGTTTTAACTGAGCACATTCTTTGATTCCATGATTGGTTAATAAGGTTTGAAGCCCTTAATAGTCTCAGAGTTCAGAGAATCCATGTTGCATGCTATGGTGTTAAATAGTGGAATAAGTTTACTTTGTCTTTGCTTTAAAATATTTCGGAAAATTTATGCCAATAACAATGGTCAGAACTCCATGGTCTTGAAGTTTTTATGAATTAATGAATTTATGAATTAGGCTTATTTTTGCACATTCAAAAAAAAAAGGAGGAGACATCCAATAGGATTTTCAGCGTTATGGCAATATGCATGCTAAACTTTCCTAAACATGGATAAAAGTCGCAGACAGTTCACATAAACATGCAAGTCACTGATTTCTCAGTAAATAAGATGATACAAAATAGCACCTTTATTTTTAAATGTGTACATTCAGACTACTATGTTACTTCATAGATCAAATTGTTGTTTTCTTTTATTCTAAACTGAACAGAATCCTGTTAGTGACTTTCCTAGTAACGAGATGGATATAATGATGGTGGGATACATTCTAAATTCTCTGCTTACCAACCATGAAAAGCAGAGGAATTTCATTCTTTGTGCTCTGAGATTGGCTTATAACCTGGGAGCATTAAATATAACACATAACTCAAAAAATATCACTCTTCTTTTTCAGGAGGAAGAAAAGGAAAGAAAAATCTGGGAATGAGAAAGCTTCTAAGCTGGACTCCATATTTTTGCTCATCAAAGTTGAGGGGTACAACAAAAGTATCTTATCATCGCTCATCTGTCAGCAGCAGCTCAGCTGCAGTGAGAGATGCCCTTTGACACTCAGACACTTGTCCTCCTGACAGCCAACAGCAGAGGAGACCCTCAGCAACCATGAGAAGGGAAGACAGGGAGTGAGCATGATGAGGAAGAAAAATTCAGGAAAAGTGAAATATTTCCTTATGCCATTTCTGCTCTATTTCTTTAAATACACACCCCCTATATGTGTGACTTCACAAGTCTAGAATATTATTCTCTTCCTAAGAAAAGTATGATAAGTATCTGTTGAGAGTCTTTTTAGGTATTTAAAACATTATAGCAGCAAAGCAGTAAAAATCTCATTAGCTAAAATTTATAGATACAAATATATTTCTGCACACAAATAGAAATGTCAGGGGATTTGCCTCCTTTTTCATGAAGTGAAGCTAATTCTCCATCATTAGTGAGATCACATTACAGATCTACTTATATTTTCCTTATAGAGCCCAGAACGATGTAGATAATCAGATGGAACAGTGTTTTGAGCACAGTGCATCATGGTAGACATTGCTCTGCTATGGCCTGGGTGAGCCTTCAGAAGCTCACAACCAGTGACAGATTGATGCAAAATAAAATCCCAACTGAGATCCACTTGAATTACTGAGATTCCGGTGCAATTAGCAGAGATTCTCCTTGAGCTTGTGTCAAAACCTCTTCTCTGCCCACTCCTCCTTCTTGTCCCTTCTTTTCACAGGAGCTGATCCAAAAAGACTTTCAGAGAAGCTAACTTGTAATATGGAATCATAAAAAAAATCTTTGTTGGGTGGGAGAAATAAGAGTAAATGATGACTGCAAAGATTTTCTCATTTGAATGTAAGTACTTTCTAGGAGCTGAGCAAATGTTAACACTTTACATCAATTGTCTTAGTCCATTTAGACTGCTCAAACAAAATACTATAGACTTATGACTTATGAACAATAGATACTTATTCCTCATAATACTAGAGACTGGACGCTCAAGAGAGAACACTGGAATGAGGACCTGCTTTTTGGTTCATGGGTGCCTGTCTGCTATGCCCTCACATGGGAGAACAGGTAAGCAGTGTTTTTCAGAACCCTTAATCCTGTTCATGAGGGATCGGGGCTCTGCCTTTGACCTAATCACCTCCCAAAAGCTCCAGATCTCTAAATCATCACCTTGGGGTTGGGATTTCAACCTAAAAATGTTTGAGGAATGCAAACATTTAGACCACATAGAGCCAACTAAGACTTAGCTCAGCAGTGAATTTTGATTATATGTCTATGTCATGTCAGATAGTTTGATGCAACGAAATAAACAGAAGCCAATCCATTGAGACTCAGAATAATGTGGTAAAACACAGAATCAGACAGCCTAGATACAGTTCTCATAATTTACAGTTTATGTTATATTTTGTGAATCAATTTCTTTTAAATTAAGTGTGCTCATTAATGAAATAAAGATATTAATAATGTTATCTTAAAAATGGGATTCTGATGAGGCACAACTGAGAAAACAAACACAGATACAATTACCTCAATGTATGACATAAAGGGAGCATTTGATGAGAGTTCTCTTTAATTCACCTTGCTATGCACGAAACCCCACGTCTCAAAGTCTGAGAGGTCTTAAATTACTTAGCCTCTGTTTAGTGAGCTTTGTGCAGCTGTAACCAATATACACCCTACAAGAACAACTTAGAGGAGGAAATATTTATTTCAGCGCACAGTTTCAGAGTTTCAGTCCATGGTCAACCAACCCCATTATTCTGGGACCACAGTGATCAGAACATCATGGCAGAAGGGTGTGACAGAGGAAACAAGTTCAGGACATGAGAGCCAGTAAGCAAAGAAAGAGAGTGCAAGGGTCGGGGATAATATAATCCCCCGGGGGGCATGCCTCCAGTGGACTACTTCCTCCAGTCACACCTTACCTACCTGCAGTTACCAGTTAATAACCCACAAACTTGATCAACCCACTGATTTGGTTAAAGCTCTCTTAATATAATCCTTTCACCTATGACCATATCTGCACTGTCTCTCACATGAGATTTTGGTTGACATCTCATTTTCAAACCATAACAGCTCCTGTTGGTCCTCCAGCTTCCCTCTCCCATACCCTCCCCTCACTTGCTGTTTCTATCACACTGGAGTCAATGTTTTCCAATATGCTCACATAGCTGATCCTCCCTCATAACTTTTGTGCTGTATGTTCCTTCATCTGAAATGACTCTCCCTCTCAGATCTTTGCTCACACCTGCTCAATGAGATTCACTTTTGTCATAACATTTAAAATTGGTTCTCATGTCCCACCCCAAAAATTCTGATACCCTTAAACAAGATCTATGCTTTCTTTTCCTTTGCATACATCACCTTCTAAAAGATACATGCACACATAAACAGGTGTGTATACATGTACATATGTGTGTATGTATATGTCATGTAAATTTATATGTGCACATGTATACATACATGTGGATACACATAAAAATATGATATGAGTTATTATTTGCATTTATTTTGCTTATCTATGAGGAATGCAGGGATCCTTGCCTGTTTTACGCACTATCTCATTCCAATTATCTAAAAAAAAAGCCAGATATACACATGGTCAATAACTTGTGTGTTGCATAAAAGTCTAGTGACTAGGACCATAAAACAAATATTGCCAGTGTATATTGTACCTACTATGAACAAAGCACGGATGTTTCAAGCAGGTGAGTTTACCAAAGCCTGTGTTACAGAACTCTCTGCACTCGGCACTGTGCTAGCCTGGGAGATCACAGTTTCAGGGAAGGCAAGACTGTGTGAGGACCTCTTGCTGAGGATACTGTGCTTTCTCACCCAGGAAACATTCCCATTTGACCTCAGTTGTCACCATTGTCTGAGAGTTACCTGTGTTGAAGAGAGTTAACTTACCTAAGGCCACATTTTTTCCTGGGGACAGCCAGAATCTGGCCATTCCAGATGAAGGAACAGGCAGCACAAAAGTCATGATAAAGGACAAGCCATGCTAGTATGTTGGTAACTCAGGTAGGTAGGGTGTGGCTGGAGGAAGTAGGTCAAGCTGTTTTTGCCAATAAACTTGTGGATGCTAATGTCAGGTCAGAATTTGTAGTATTCCTATTATATTCATTTTCTCAAGTCACCAAATATTTAGCAGCTTGAAATAAAACAAATTTATTATCTCATGTGTTTTAAGACTCAGGAATCCCACATGTTTGAATGTAGTCCTCCATTTATGGTCTTCCAAGGCTGACATCAAGTTGAGGGCCTGTCGCATTCTCCTCTGGACACTTCACCAGGGAGAAGATATGGTTCCAAACTCCAAATTGGCTCAGGATTCACTTCCTTGTGGATGCCAGATTAAAGTCCTGCTTCTTTTCTATTAGTCAGGCAGGGGCTGTTCTCAACTCCTAGGGACCACTCTGGGGTCCTGTCCCTTAGCTCCTTTCACAGAGCTCTCAGGCGCTCCATGAAAGCCAATGTATTAGTAACAATCATGGAGGCAATGACCCACTGTCTTCCCAGAGCTTACCCTCTCTCAAGGGGAGACTATATCAAGCAGTGGAAACCTTGTAGCTATTTGAGAATTTTGCCTACCACACATGTTCTAGTGGAAAAGAGAGTGAAATGCCTGAAAAAAAAATCATAACATGACCTGTCCTGTATTTGAAGAAAATGCACAATACAGAGATAAGAGAAAGCACTCCTCTACAAGGAAAAATGGTATGTAAGAAAGTTAAGGCAGCAGAGAGTATTCTGTGCAAAGGAAATAGCATTAACCACAACCCAGAGAAAGACCGTGGCATGATGCATCCAGAGAACAATTAAGAATTTAGAATTTACCAAACCTTCTGTATCCATAGCCTAGCATTATGTATCATGTGATCTGCAAAGAAATGCAAGGCCTCAAGAGATTTCATGTTGCTGGAAAACAAAATAATCAAACCAGCAATCAACAAATGGGACCCAATCAGTGTGAATTTGTAGAAGGGAATGAATTACTTGGGAATCCCAGAGATCAGCGAAAACTTTATTTCTTGAACCTCAGAAATAGGGAAAGTTTGAATAATAGGGAGCATAGGAAGGGGAGAGCTACACTTTTGGTTGAAGAAAGGATATGCACATATTTAGGAGATAGAAGGATGAAAAGCAATATTTAGGAAGAGGATGAGAAAGAAAATAGGATAGCAGCCTAATTATAGCTGAGGATCCGCACTTGGAGAAGGACAACATAATCAGATGAAGGTTGGACCCCATCCTGGAAGACTTTAAATGTCAGGCAGAGGAGCTAATAGTGGGAAGAGTTTACAGGGAGCTACTGCAAATTCTTGAAAAGGGAAATTTTGGAAACAAGTTATATTTGTGCAATTAGACTGGTGGTAACAGGCAAGGTCATCCAGCAGCTCCTGTGGGTTTTGTGGTCATCAAATGTCACATGTTTCTAAAATTTCTGAAATTTTTGTACTAGTTTGATATGCAGGAAACTCATTTTCTGGCTGTATATCACTGCCACATTGATTTATTGCTATTATTACATTCCTTCTGTCATCTTGATGGGATTTTTGGATGAAGAAGAAGTAAACACATATGGTTAGTCATATCCCTGAACTATAAACTCTGTATTTTTTTACATAGTTAAGGTTATTCTTCTCTATATGCATTACTTTAGCTTTTTGCATTTTAATATAGCATTTCCTGTTATTTTTTCAAATCTCCATAAATATGGTTTTGATGATTGTATGCCATTTCACATTGCAGTTGTACTACAATTTACTTAGCTTCTCATGGAATATTTAGGTGTTTCTTCTATCATCTCTCTCTTTCACTCTCTATCATCAACATACTCATTTGGTTTTATTTATAAAACTACAACCCATGGATCACAGACTCTCTTCCCAATATAAAATAAATTTTGGAATAAAGTTGTTGGTAAAACTTAATTAGGCAAAGGTATGCAATAATATTTTCAAAACTTTGAAATGTTATGTACAAGTAAAGAAGAATAAAGTAAGAATGTGGCTTAGTAAAGATCTTCACTTCTGGAAGGTGTACTACGGAAAGAAGATCCATCAAACAAAGTCTGAGAAATCTGATTGATTTACCCAGTTGGAGAGAACTAAACAGAGGGTGTGAGAAAAGAAGTCAGAGAAACTTTGAATTTTTTTCTTGTTAATACTATAAAAACCAATCCTCCCGTTTTGTTCATCAAAAGTAGGGAAAAGAGCAGTCAGTTTTTTTCTTAATTAATTTTTTTACTTGTTCTAATTAGTTGTACATGACAGGAGAATGCATTTATACATTTAGATAGATCATACATAAATGGACTATAATTTCTAATTTTTCTGATTGTACATACTGTAGGATCATATTGGTCATGCAGTCATACATGTACATGAGATAATAATGTCTATACAATCAGTTTTTGATGATGTTTTATCTGGTTTTAGTTTAGTTTTCCAACACCACATGATGGACTGTGTGAACTAACAAACCCTAGGTCACACCTTACTACACACACACACACACACACACACACACACACACACATCTCCCTGGGTAAAATAAACTATAATGCAGGACATTTAGCACAACTTGTAAGAACAGAACTCAAATTCTTTGCTGTGATTTTAGCACAGTTTTTCCCCTACAAAATTCACATTGAAATTTGGTACCCAACAGAATAGTGTTGAGAGATTGATGGTACTGTAAGAGAAATTAATGGAGTTCTCGTGGAAGGGGACATGGATGACCCCTGCACAAGCTTGTCTATTAACACCAGTCTAATTGTACCAATGTAGTTTGTATCTAGAACTTGCCCTTCTGCTTTCTACCATGAGTTAAAGCAGCACAAGGCCCTCATAAGAAGCTGAGCAGAGGCCAACACCATACTCTTGGATTTCCCAGCCTCCAGAACAGCGATCACAAATGTACCTCTATTCTTTATAAGTCAGTCAGTCTCAAATATTGTAGTATAACAACAGAAAATCAATTATGGCATTCTCTAACAAATGTTGACTACAACTGTAGTTATATTCTCCCTACCTCATACATTCCATCCAATCAGTGTATTTATAATAAAAAGTGCACAAAATGAAATACAGATTGCCATTTAAGTGAAAGATAAATGGATCAAATTATCAGAGCTTTTAGAAAGTGAAACTGCTCATATTAAGAATTAATGAAATAAAAATAACTATGCCAACAATATAGGAAAAAAAAGAATTTTATAAAGAGAATAAATGGAGCATCAGGTACAAAAATAAATGACAACAATAAAAGCATAATGCAATGAACTAAGGAAAATTCTTCAGGGCTTTATGCTATAAGTGAGTTTTGTGAAAATAATTAACAAAATAAGATAAAAACTATTATTTAATGAATAATGTCTATTGTGATCGTGTATAGTAATTTGCAATTTCCCCATTATCCACAGTAAATTGTTCATGAACTAACAACAAAAGAATTGTGTATGAATAAGTATATAACATGTTCAAAAGAAAAATGAAAATGCAGAGAAACAAAATTCTAGACATACATACTACTGATTAAAATGTATTCTAAGTATTATACAACAGAACATGTTCTTGGTTTAGAACACCTGCATTCTAGTTAATAGTGACTTTTGAGCATTCTTGAGCTGAAATAGCATTTTCTTTTTCTTTTAAAGGGTTCATTCTATGACTTCCCTACAGGAAAAAACAACAAAACAAAACAAGGAAAGCAGGAAATTTGAAGCCTGCATTTCCATGAAAATGAAACATATATAGTTAGAATTTTTGGGGGAGGAGATATTGGCTTATTTCACTTAGCATGATATTCTCCAACTCCATCCATTTACCTGCAAATGCCAAAATTTTATTCTTCTTTATGGCTGAATAATATTTCATTGTGTATATTTATCACATTTTCTTTATCCATTCATCTATTGAAGGGTATCTAGGTTGGTTCCACAATCTAGCTATTGTGAATTGAGCGGCTATAAATATTGATGTGGCTGCATCACTGTAGTATGCTGATTTTAAGTCCTTTGGGTATAAACTGAAGAGTGGGATAACTGGGTCAAATGGTGGTTCCATTCCAAGTTTTTTAAGGAATCTACATAGTGCTTTCCAGAGTGGCTGCATGCTGGACAAGAAAAGAGGGAAGGATCAAAAAGGATCTGCTCTTTGGAAATGAACCTTGAGTATGATTTCATAGAAGATAAAAATCAACACTTTGGATCGAATTTTCAGACTTGGCACAATTTCCAATTACATGAAAGAGAAATTATTTCAATTTTATACAAAATTAAGAAAAAATATTTCTATACATACATACAAACACTCAATTAGCATGCATTTAATGTTGCAATTCATATTTTATTTACAAATATTATTCATTTAGTCCTTGAATGGTCATGGAAGAAATGAAATGTTACATTTTTGTTACTATTGAGAAACTAAAAGAAAAAGAAATTCAGTTCTCATTAAAACTTACATTATGAGTTTCACTCTTTCTTTTCTGTTTTATACTATACTGTTATGAACTGAATTTTGTGTCCTCCCAAAAGTTACATGTGAAAACCCTAACTTCCAATGTGATGATATTTGGAGATGGGGAACTTTGGAAAGTAATTCGATTAAGATGAGAGGTCCTCATCAAGAACTGAAATTTCCAGTACCTGATCATAGACGTTCCAGCCTTTAGAACTGTGAGAACTAAAAATGTTGTTTAAGCTACCCTGAATTTTGTTAGAGCAACCCAGCAGACTAACAAGTATACATATAAAGAGATTTCAGGAGGAAAAAATGGTAATTCCCTTCCTTCCAACTTGATTCATTAAAGAATCATGATTCATGGGGCCAATTTTGTCAGTGGCTCCCCTCTACAGCTCAAGTGTATGATTTAAGATGAACATCATCAGAGAATAATACCCCATAATGTTTTTGAAAAAACTAAGTGTTATGGTTTACATATTAGATTTTCCCCAAAAGCTCATGTGTGAGACAAGGCAAGAAGGGTCAGAGGTGAAAGGATTGGGTTATGAGAGTCTGAACCTAATTAGTGAATAATCCTCTGATAGAGATGAACTGAATTGGTGACTGTAGGCAGGTAGGGTGTGGCTGGAGGAGGTGGGTCACTGGGGGCGTCCCTTTGGAGTTTATGTTTTGTGAGCTGAACTTAGTCTCTCTCTCTGCTTCCTGGTGTCACGTTCCCAGCTGCTTTCCTCCACCACACTCTCCTGCCATGATGTTCTGCCTCACCTGGAACCCGGAGGAATGCAGTTGATCACCTATAGACTGAGACCTCTGAAACCATGAGCCCACAAATAAACTTTTCCTCCTCTAATGGTTATTGTCAGGTCTTTTGGTCACAACAGCAAAAAAGTTCACTAAAACACTAGGGAACATACAGGTTAAGTAACTTCCTCAAGATTAAATATCAAAGAACAAACCTAAAACCCGGAAGCAGGTCTAATTGATTCCCACATTCATGTTCTTTCCTACCAGTGAACTTAACTTGTTACCTTTCTCTTCTAGCCATCTGATGACAACACAGATGGGTTTTGGGTGGCATTTCCGACAATAGCAATGTCCTCCTAGAGATTTATGGAAATGTAAGTAAAAAAAAAAACTGGGAAATTAAGCATGAGCCAAAATCACATAAAGCAAGATTGTAGAAATATCAAAAGGAGTCTCATATTTATTCCTGGAATTTCCCCTTCTACTTCTGGGTTTGCCATTCCTCATCCTTTTTACAAGAGAGGTCTAGATGAATAAATTCATCGCTCTTTTATTTGCCAAAGTCTACTTTGCTCTAGTTTCCCATTTATTGGCTCTGATTCTGGAGCCAGATTGTCCTGCTTAAGTCCATTAGACGCAGCCTTACAGGAGCTCTTGGATTAGACAGCAGCAGTGTAGGGTTTTTAACTACTTGCTTTGAAAGCATACCTCCCTGATTTCCCTTACTTGAATATATATCTGTGACTTAATATCTAAAACTTTTTTCAACAGCCTTAAAATCTAAGGTCTCAATTCAGTGAGTTCAAAATACCCCGTAATGAATTGTGTTTTATACCAAAATAATAATAGCCATAATAATAATAATACCATGATAATAATAACGATCAGAAGAAAAAGAGGAATAGCTTAGATTTGCATCATGGATATCCCATCATGTGCTGTGAACTTGAGTTTTCTTATGTATAAAACAGGAATCGTATTACATTACAGGTGTGTCTCAAAAATTAAATTAATGTTACACAGTTTATGTGTTAGTTTTCTCTTTCTTTGCTCACTAATTATGTGACTGAATGACTTGAGGGCTTTTTGAAAGCAAACTAACAAGAACTTGGTGCTT
Organism: Glaucomys volans; assembly: GCA_020662805.1. Classification (NCBI taxonomy): domain Eukaryota; kingdom Metazoa; phylum Chordata; class Mammalia; order Rodentia; family Sciuridae; genus Glaucomys; species Glaucomys volans. The sequence continues at coordinate 297,275 of JAJEJO010001935.1, forward strand.
TCCCTTATTTATCCTGTATTTCAGAATTATTGTCTGATTTTTTTTCCAATTTTTAATCAATGAATTAAGTAAATCAATAGCATCTTTCTCTTTGCCTGCTAACAAATGGTACTTACTTTGGGGAAAGTTACAAAGAGCAAGATCATCTTAACACACTGAGTTCTAGGGAACAGTCTAACCTATAACACTGTGGCAAATCCTGAAGTTTCTGGTATGCCTAACTATTTGGACATGTTGCAAGCCATTTGTAGAAGAAAATAAGAAGCTTCCAGAAAAATAATTAACCCAGTGAAGAGCAAGATTGGGTAAAGAACCTTGATTATGAATCCAAGTCAGGGGAAATACAATATACAAGATGTTGTCCATCAACAGATTGTTCTCAGTTCCAACTTCTACAGACCTGCCAGAGGACAGTGAGAACATGACAAAGCTATGTGGAGACAGAAGTGCCTTCTGTCATAAATGTCTGTACAGTTCTGAGAAACAGAAATGCATTGCCTATAAAACAGGAGTACACCAAATGGAGATGGAAACATTTCCCCAGGAATGGGGGATTGTGCAGCATGTGGATGTAAAGAATAGAACCAGAAGCCCGAGTCATGAAATGATGGTGGAGACATCAATCATCTAAGTATCAATTCAAGAGGTGGAGGAAGGATACAGTGGAGAGTGGCAGTCAGAACAAGAGAAGGAAAATTTGACAGATGGAATGCTTAGAAACACTTGCAATCCCTTTCGGGGCATAGGTGCCTGAGATGCTGTAACATGAATGAAGGCAGTGACCGTGTCCTCTTGTTTGAGGACATTCTTTGGAAGCTGCTCATCTTCAGGTGGAGAAAGCCTAGGAAATATGCATTTCAATAAATCTACTGATTTTCATTTTGCTTGTGATCTTGCCCTTTGAAACTAAGTAGACTCCTTAATAAAAATAATTGTGTGGCATTATTCCTTTTGTGGCTGAGATTATGTGGCTTGGAGCATGAAAAGTGTTTGGTCTTCTTTCTTTATGAAAGATATGACAGAAACAAAAACAAAAAAATCTTTAATCTGCTTAAATGTTGGGAGACATGAAATGTTCCCTAACCACAAACATTGCACTAAATTTCTGACACTTGAAAATAGTTGACTTCTACAAGGGCCCATGCCTGCTCGGCCCCCCTACAACTCTTGGAAAAAGTTCCACTGAGTCAATATCTCCTTCCTTGAAACAGTGTTGAAAGCAACTGTCTGCTCTCATCTTTGAACTCAAGAAAGACACAAGGAAAATGGGCTAGGATTATTGCAAAACCGATAAATATTCAACCATCCATCACTTTTCTCTCTGTGTCCTTCACTAGGTCAGCCCAACTCAAATTGGCCTGTATCTTATATCCCCTCATTGGTGCTAATTGTCATCCTGGTCACATTTGGCACATTTGTGCCAAAATTGTTCTTTTTTATTGACTGTAAGCTCCTGTACCTCACCTATCCCCCAAATCCCTTGTTCATGAATAGATGGTGTTCATCATTAATCAAATTAGTGAGTGGACTTGAGCCTTAGCATATATGTAGAAATGAGCAAACTCCTAATTACAAAGTGGGAAAAGATCTTAGAAGAGTCAAATCCAAGCCAGTTCCTCCTCTATAGTTCTAATGATTGACTTACTTAGAGAAGCGGGTTAATCTGGCCTCTTCAATTCTAACATGTATGAGACTTATGTTTACGCCTTCTTAATTATTGCTCTGAATCCTTTCATCTTTCACTTAGCATTCAACAGTGGGACTTGGAACATGGAATGTCCCTGTGCCAGCCTCTCTCACATTTTCTTCCACTTTCAGTGTACTCTGCTGCAGCAAACCCAGAGCTTTTCCTATTAACATGTCACCACATCAAATAAAGAACTTCCTAAGTAGACACTTCAGAGAGATTTCCAGTGAAGGGAAAATTGCCGTATTTTTGCTAAGTGGGTGAACTGCCACCATCTAAGAGAGGGAATGATGGGTGAGTGGAGACACCGAGCTAAATGCAAACTCCACTAAGGGCCAATGTAATTAAAGACTATTTCCTAAAGATCCTCCTCAAAAATGCATTTCTAAGGGATGGAGCCAAGGACTTCTCCCTTGATAGTGATGCAGGACCACTGCATATGAGGATGAAGATGGAGAACAGGCCAATTCACTTTGAAGGTGAGGGGTGTTCTGAGCTCTGACTTCTTTTGATTTTCCTTAGACCTCCCCCCCACACTCTGCCTATTTTAATCCAAACAACCAGTTCCAATACTTAACCACCTCATGTGGGGTGTTTAAAACTCCAAACCATCCACATTGAAGTGTTGTTGGTTAGAAAGGTGATTGGTGAACTAAGAGAGAGTAGTGTGTTGATCACCTACTACAAGATCACTATTGATCTAAGCACCATGCATGCAATCACATTTAATCCCAATAAGAAATAGATCTCCCTGCTTCCAGAGGAAGTAATGCTGTTGATTTTACACCTTATATTTTTCTGTTATTTGCTTCCAAGTACAGTCAGCTCTCCACATCTGCAGGTTCTGTATCCTTGGATTCAACTGACCATGGATTGAAAATATTTTTAATAAAAATTGCATTTTTGCTGAACATATACATACTTGTTTTTCTTCTCATTATTCCAGAAATAACACAGCTGAACAACTATTTACATAACATTTACATTGTATTAGGTATTATAAGTCATCTAGAGATGGACTACAGTATGGCGGAGCATATGAGAATCTTACCTGCAAATGCTTCTCCATTTTACATAGTGAGTTGAGCATCCTCAGTTTTTGGTATCTACATGGGATTTCTGAAACCAATCCCCTGAGAATACACAGGGGTGACTGTATGTCTCTCAGTAGTCTTTTCTATAAACAAGTCATTTCTTCTGCACAACTTTCCTCTAACCTTCACCTATTATTCAATTCCTACTAATATCCTCTGTACCTCCACCCTCCCCAAGCTTTGGGCAACATTTTGATTCACCTTTGTCTTACATCATTGACCTCTAAATGACAGCATCTTCTGTATTTTCCCCAAACTTTCTTTTATTTTTTCACCTTCTTCCTTTCTGCTCATATATGATGATCCATCCTATCTCTCCACTCTTGATTTAATAGCTAATCATCACTAACACTTATGAGGCCTGGGATATGGCCCTGCATAAAATATTGTCATGGAATATCTAACTAGTTGACACAGGTATCATTTTCAATACAAGTTATAGATGAGGAAAGTGAGGCACCAAGGTGTAGTCCAAGATTCTATATGAGACAGAATCAAGATTTAACTCTAAATTCTGCCAAGAACAACTTTTTCTAGAATACATTGTATCTACAATCTGCCAATCGCAATGCAAAACATATACTTGCATATACCGTTACCCTACTGTTCTAGTCAGCTATTTCACTGCTGTGATTAAATAATCTGACCAGAACAATTTTAGGAGGAAAAGTTTATTTGAGGGCTCATGGTTTTCAGAGCTCTTAGTCCTTCAAAGGCGGGCTCCATTCCTTGGGAATCAAGGTAAGGCTGAACATCATGGCAGAGGGGTGTGGCAGAGGGAAGCGCCTTGTGTTATCAGAAAGCACACACAGAGAGAGAGAGAGAGAGAGAGAGAGAGAGAGAGAGAGAGAGAGAGTCTCCACTCTCCGGATACAAAAGGTAAACTCCAAAGCCACACCCCAATTCCAATCTCCTCCAGGCATACCCTACCACTTCAGTTACCACTCCGTTAATCCCTATCAGGGGATTAAATCACTGATTGGGTTAAGACCCTTACAACCCAATCATTTCTCCTCTGAACCTTCTTGCATTGTCTCACATGTGAGATTTTGGGGGACACCTCACATTAAAACCATTAACACCTGCTCTTATCCTGTCAATGGAAGTAAACATCTAATTGGGGACAATCCTATAATTCTGTATATACTAGTTAGAGGCACATCTTAGAAAGGTACAGTTTGTCACAAAGAATTTTGGGGTATTTAGATTTGTTTATCTGAATATAGTAAGGTCCCCTGGACTGTTCATTGGAGACACAGTGTGTTAAGGTTGTTCCTTCACCCATTCTAGAGTTTCACTCATAGAGGTTACCATTTAACACATGTTGCACAAGGTATGTGGTACATATGTATTAAAGAAGGTAAATTAATGTTAAGGGCATGCTCCTTGCCATCGGGAGGCGTTACACTTGGGTGAGTACTTACCATTTATCTCCAACAAATCACAAGTTTAAAAACATCATAGCAAGGATTATCTAGCTCCTAGGAAAGGTTGCCAGACTTAGCAAATCAATTTACAGAATACTCAGTTAAATTTGAATTTCAGATAGACAATTTTTGTTTGACTCTGTCCCATGATATATGAGGAAAGTATTTATGATTTAAAAATAATTTGTTGTTTATCCAAGATTTGAATTTAACTAGGGCTCCTGTGTCTTATATGGCAATTTTATTTAAGGAGAAAAGTATGATCTTTCCTCTATCCCAACATTGCCAAGTCTCTGACTATAAGAATATAGAAAGAAACTAACAAAACACATGCCATGAGTGAACACCAAGCTTATGTGGGCATAATTTTACCTATTAACTGCAGATTTCTCTGCTTACTAGTAGTCAGAGGGTGGGTTGGGCATCAGATATGGCATCCAGTTTTGCCTTCCACCTGAGTGTGCTGCTGCATTGTAAGGTATCCTAATTCAGATAATCACTCTATAGGTCTCCAGCTTCCTCACACTCCTGCCAATACTGCTGAGTGGCACGGCACCGGCCATTTTTATGAACACACAGGGCAAACCTCACCTGAGTGTTCTGGAGACATCAAAATTGGCCCAAATGTATACAACTGGGTTGCACTCTCCAGGCTTGAATACAGTTGACGACTATGAAGGTCCACACCTTCATCGACCCAATCCCACACTCGAGGGAAATGTCCTTCTTGCACATCTGTTTCCCTTGGAGTCAAGTGAATGTCCAGTTTGGGAACACTCTCCCATGGTCTTTCCCTCCTTCCTGGTTGACCGAGGTGCTGCTGCTCCTGCCTTTCAGTGAGGCACATGGGGGAGCAGGGTCTGCCAAAGAAAACACCACTTCGGGTGTTGGTATGGCTATAGTGTTCATATCAGAGGCTTAACATCAGCACCCTCTGCTTTCTTCACAATAGCCATCAACTAGATTTCCAATCAACAATATATTGAACAACTGCTAGGTCTTATTGAATTAGGTGCTGAGGATATTAGAAAAAATTAGATTTAGTCCTTGCCACCCAGGAGGCAACAGAGACATGTAATCAAGTAAAAGACGACACAGAAAAGTAAGTGCAATGAAAGAAGCAAAAGCAGATGTGGGATTTGTGGGGCCAGAAGCATAAAACTTTAGGGTGTGTTCTCTAAGAAAAAGAATACAAAGCTCCAAATGCAAAATTAGCTGGAATGTTAATGACAAAAGTCCAAACAAAATACAAATCACTAAAAATAAACAAATGTGAACAAAATCCATACTGTTTTGCTCAATTAACTGACACATCCAATACCTTTTTTTTCTACATTTTTAGCTACAAATTCTTTGCCTATTTGTATGACATAAATTTCGTTGTAGCATCTCTACCTATATAAAGAGAATAAGAACATAGTTGACAATTGTTTCTAGAAACTTGTTTCAGGTTTTGTTTTCTTATCAATCTTATAGAAAAGTTTCATTTAGCTATACAAGTTTGTGTTAACTCTGCATTACTGTGACAAAAATACCTGGCAAGAACAACTTAAAGGAGGAAAAGATTATTTGGGCTCATGTTTTCAGAGGTCTCAGTTTATGCTTGGCCAACTCCATTGTTCTGGGCCTGAGATGAAGCAGAACATCATGGTGGAGGAAACTGCTCAGTTCATGGCAGCTAGGAAGGAGAAAGAAGGAGAAAGGGTGAGGGAGAGGGAGAGAGAAAGGGGCTGGGGAAAAGATAAATCCTTCCAGGGCACACCCCCAGTGAGCTACTTCCTCCAACTAGTCCCAGCTCCCAGCAGTTCATTCCTTTATCAATGGTTTAATTCAGATTAATCCACTGATGATTTCAGAGCCCTCATAACCCTAAAATTCCTACCTCTGAATCTTGCTGCAGAGGGATCATGTTTGCAATTTAGGAGCCTTTTTGGGGGAACACTCCAGATCCAAACCATAACAAGGTTACTATTGGGAAGACCATGTAAATTTCTAAAGATTACTTTCAAGAGTGGGAGAAATATGTTGTTTACTTCCTATATGGACTATGGTATTTGGAAAAATTTCCCTAGATTAGCTTCCAGCTTTTTGCATACCAAATCTGTCTCCCCTTAGCTACATACCCACTTCTTTTCTGACCCTTAATGACAGTTTGATTTGATGACATTTGGACCCTGGACCTTTTTGTCATGATGTTGGTTGGTCTGGCATGGTGAGTGGTTGGACCACTCTTAGACACCATTCCTACACTGCACAGTAAGGTGCCAGCTGAATCATAAATACACTAGATACCAGATTTACCAAAGCAAATGTGTGTGTGATTCAACTTCCCCTTAGTTGGATCCTAAAAACATTTATCTCCTCTAGCATCACTGAGTAAACAAGCAACAATGGCAGAAGTTGGAATGGGAAAAAGCATAAGACTAAAGCTAAAATATCCAATTTATGTTCATTTTAAAAAATAGTTTTCTGAACTGTAGTATTTCACTATGTAAATGTATATCAAAGCTTCATGCTGCATACAATCATCCCTCAGTATCTTCAGGGATTTGGATTCAGGACCTCCAAGCAGATACCAAAACCTGTGTATGTTCCCTTATAAGTCCCTTATAGAAATGTTATATGTTTGCATATAAGCTATGTGTACCCTCCCATATACTTCAAACACTCTTTGGATTACTTATAATGCTTAATAAAGTGCAAATGCTACATCATTAGCTGTTAGGCTGTAATGTATGAGGAATAACTACAGGGAAAAAATCTGTACATGTTCAGTACAAATGCAACCATTATAGCTCCAAATACATAGTACACTTAGTTTTTTCTTCTTTTTTTCCTATTTTCAATCCACAGTTGGTTGAATCCACAGATGTTGTACCCACAGATGGAAGACCAATTTTACAATAATTAAAAAATTTTAAGTACATAAACAAACAAGCATGCATCGTGTGTGGTTCTGGGCCCCTGGGTTCACAGGGTCCCTGCTTCTCTACTCACAGCCCCACTGTCCTAGTGCCACAAGTGCAACATACTTGGGGTGGGGAGGGCGCCCTCCACAGGCTCCTGAGGCAAATGTTCGGTAGTCCTGCTGCTAGAGGAGGTTGCACTCACATGTTGGGTGTGGTGGGTTAAAACCATCCCCAGACAAAGCTCTAAGATTCTCTGCTGTTTGTTTCAGTTCAGAGTCTCTTCTTCTTCCCAAAGAATTGTTCTGCTGGCTGTAATTTCTGGTGTGATCTCTTGGGGAGCTTTCGAAGCACACACTTCTGGCTTGTATGCCTAACATAAAGAAAAACACACATTCCCTTGGCCCCCTTCTGCTGTCTTGCTGTGATTTTTTCATTATTGTAGCATTTTCTAATATTGCTCTTTGTTTTGTGGCTCTGGTCTGGCTTCCCTCTGAGGATTACAGTGGCTTTTGCCAGTTTTCTCCATTTGAGTTTTAATTCTTCCTGTACAGGGAGGAATTTCTCTAAGGACATTTCCTGGAGCCAATTTGGAGATTTGAACCTTTTTTCAGATGTTGTTCTTTCTTGATGTAAGAGGAAGTCCAGGAATCTCTGTGTCCCTCACTACCTAGCCAAACAGCCCTGCTGATTGTATTCTAGGACCACCTTAGGCACCCATCTTCACTGGGTACAGATGACTGTTTCCTATTGGAAATACAGATTCAAATTCAGTATAATAATGAAAAGAAGACTACAGGAAAATGAAAAGAAATTAAAAAGAATATGATAATCATTATGAAATCAATAAAAGTAATAAAAGTAAAACAGTAAATATTCAGCGTATGGGTCATTTCTTTGTTGTTGTCCTGATCCTTTAGGAGACTTGTCTCTTCCTCCCCATGTCAGAGTATCACTTTCCAATTAAATAGATGATGCTATAAGGTACATTAGAAAGCTGTCAATTATTCAGCAAATGCAGTTACTGAAATAAGGGTAAGAATTCTCACTTTTAGTTCTGTCATATGTGGGAAAAGGAAGTTACTTAATCTGTTCAGACCTGGAGGACAAGACAAAGATCAACCATCAAACTAATGAAAAATGCTTTAGGCTCCCTCTTTCACTGACATGCTCCCAGATACCAGAAGTGATCAAATAGTTCCTGGATGACACATTTCAACTATTCTGTGGAGGGAGTTTCTGGGTGGAAGTCTGGATTAGAGGATAGGTAAGGTCTGTTTTAATGCAGAAAGATTATTTTCAGGTGATGTGAAACCAAATAGAAATACTTATTAAATTTTAAATATAATGTTCTAATTTGCTGAACTCCTACCCAACTCTAGGATTTATTCAATTATGAAAAAATCTGATGTTAAACATACATACATAAACAAACTAGAAAGTCAGTTGGAATTGAAACCAAAACTTCCTCTTTCCTTAAATAATTAAATTAAAGGTCTTAGTATTCACTAAGGTTAATTTGAATTAAAGCAATATCCTCCTTATTTTGATTTGTTTTCTTTGCTGACAAAAAGAAGATATTAAGATCTATGAGACATTGTGTTTGTGCTTATTCAGTGTGGTAAAGTATATGAAGCTTCTGAAAAAAAGCAAGGCCCCAAAAAAGTGTATAATTAAAATTAATTTCTACCCACTTCTCCTTTCTTGATTGATTTCTTGGGATATGAGGGTCTTTGGGTATAAACTCAACCAGTGGAGAATATATTTCTGTAGCTCAGTTTGTCTACCTGGTCTACACCAGAATAGTATTTTTCCTATTCTCAGAGATTTTAATTCTTTAGTTATAAAAAATGTCCTGAAAATGCTAGCTGTTATTTAAAAGAAACACCTCTATACCCATCCTACACATATTCAGAACATGGGAGCATATCTGGCTGGCTTTTGTGTGCCTCACGTATGGAAATGTCTCCAGAGACATGTCATGAGTTTTGGGGCAGAAACAGTGGGTTATAAAACTAAATGGTTGGCAAAGAAGGAAAATAAATCTCTGCACAGACAACCCTAAAATAGCCACAAAGTGTAAGCCTGGGCAATATTTTCCCAGTCCTATCCGCCCTTCAACTGGCCCCTAGTTCCTGCCCTTGGACTCAGGCTCTGCCCTGTCATGGCTGCCAGGGTTCTCCAACACTGAGGGCGAAGTTGTGGCCTGTGTATTCTTTCTGCACAGAATTGACTGCAATCTAGGGTGACTGATATCCCAGAAGGCAGAGGATGTTCTAGTCCTTACCTCCTTCACTTGACATAGTTGCAAGGCTACTGAAGCTGTGTGGTGTGGTAGCAGTTGTTCATGTATGCCAGGCACAGCCCTCAGTACCTTGCACACATTGTGTCTTTCAGTCATACTTGATCCCATTGTAGTTTTTTTTTTTCACTTTTACCATGGAAATTTAATTCAGAAAAATACATATCTACATGTACACAGGACTGCTCACACCCACATGTACAAGCACACACACAGTGGCACACTGTGTTTCCCAAAATGACCACAACAGTATCTCCCATCTCATCTGCATCTCACAATGTGACCATACACTTCTGCTTTGCTTTCTTGGGACACTTGCCATTGATAACCAGCTGCCATGTTGTGAGAAAACCCAAACTATCCCATTAAGCCATCCCCTTAAGCCATCTATCTCTGAGTCTCCTCAACTGAGGCGTCACATGTCATGGAGCAAAGAGAAGGCGTGTATGTATGTAAAATTAATGAGAATTGGTATACAGAGTTCGACTTCCCCACTTAACCGTTTCATGTCAGAATAAATCATTTAACATGTTTTCAAAAACAATGGTGTTGGTGGGAAAGCTGACAACAATAACAATGGTACTATCTACTTCACAGTGCCATTAAATTCAGTAAGAAAAGAAGTTTTTTATTTTTTAGCTGGGAATGGTATTTTTTTGAGAAGGGCCATCTCACCTTCTCAACATCCTTGGAATCACACTGACACATCAGCAGAACCACCTTGAACTATTTATGAATGAATTCTCTGAGTTTCAGACACCTCAGAGGATCTTCCCGAACATATGGTAGCACCAGGCATCAAATTCAGGTCACCCGTGACTCAAAGTTCCTGCTCTATTCTCTTAGAATTCTCCATCATCCAGCCCCAGCATTGAAGGTCCATTACAGGATTTCTACCACTTTTACTTCCAGTTAACTTTTCCCCACAATGGAACTTAACGTTATTTGTGTATATCACAAACTATCCTATAATTGCATGGAGAAAGACTATCTGAATGTCATTCCCTTGGGAAAAAGGCAACCTCTAGATCTCTCTTTTCTACAGAACAATAGGACTTAATCAAGGTGCTCAGATATAGACAACTACTTGGAAACTTTTCTCTTAATTCTTTCTCTTTTTTGTCTCAAACATTCTATGCTCTATTTTTGTATAAACAAGTGACTGAAATGGCAGCAGAGGTAATCATAAAGCATTTTTGTAATTGAGTTTTTATAATAATAGTAATAATAATAATAATAATAATAATAATAATAATAGCTAAACTAACATTTAATGAATGTTTGCTACATGGAAATCAAGCATGTGGTAAACAGTACTATACACGGTTCTTATGGCTTTGTTTTAGTCAATAGAACTACCATCAAATTCAGGGCCTCCATGAACTCATTTCCAGCTTCCTTCTCCTATTCCTTCCTTGCCAACCACATATTTCTTCTACTACAAAGGTCAGCAAGCACATGAGTCATATAATCCAAGGATGGGGAGGGGCAGCAAACTGCTACATCTTGACTCTACTATTCACATAGACTTTTGGACTATTTAAATATCTTAACTACTCTGTGCCACAGTTACTTTTGGAAAATGAAGATATATTCCCTGCTTTAACTCAACCAGGGCTATTATGAGGATCAGCTAGAATAAAAGTGATTTTACAATTTAAAGGAATTATACTAACATGAGGTGTTGTTTTTAAACAAAATAAATGAGCAGACAAAAGCACATGGTCATATATTTCTAACCTCTGCTTTTCACTCTATGCATCGGTTATTAATAATTCAGCCAGCTCTGAATTGCTGTATTCTTTGCTTCAATTATAATAGAGTGCAGAGTAAGAATAAGGTCATCTTTCATTTGTTCTTGTAAATAAATGAAGTTCATTGTTCCAGTTGATTATTTCAGATGAGTGCCCCATTAAATGTCTATGGCCCACAGATCCATTCAGACATTCAAGCAACATGGTAGATTTATGGCTTTAAAAACAATCTCATTTTCATAACTAGAAACTTTATGGAAGCCTAAGAAGAACATGGAACATTTCTTTCCTTGCAGTGGAGCTATCTGTTACTTAGAGCTTTTAGTCGTCCAGTGTTAGTGGGAATTTATTAGTGTTGTGCCTTGGAGCACATGCCAAGGGAGACAACGATGAACAAAGGTCACCCTGACCCTCAGGGAACTCTGGTCTAGCAGACAACATAGATATTAACCAAGTACTCCTACAAATTAAGGAAAATATTATAGCAGAAAGTTTGCTACAGAGAGAAGTGCATAGGATTTTAAGAAAGACCCTTTCATTAGAAAATTGGCTTAACTGGGAAGGTCCAGATGTCCATCTCTGAAGAAGTAACAATTGATTCAAGCTCTGAAGAAAAAAATTAGGGTTGACTATACGAGGGAAGGGTACAGCATATGCAAAATTTAGGGAACAAGCGAGGAGGCTGGAGATCAGAAAATTCTCAGGAACTGAAAACCTGTGTGAGTATATCAAGGAGATTGAGAGAGACTAATGCAAAAAAATGAGTCTGGAGGCAAAACAGGAGACCAGATAATGCAGGGCCTTGGAGGTTATACCAGCAATTTAGACTTAATACAGAAAATAATGGGAGGATATTGAGGTCAGTAAAAAAGGTATAAACTGAGGGCTGGCATGATCAGATTTGCATGTTTAAAACAATATGGCAGTCTGATTACTTCTTTGGAAGAGAACAAGTATGTGCACAGAAGAACAATTCAGGAATCCTTACAGCTGTCTAAAACAGAGATGGTAGAAGGGTAGGGTGGGTAGGGTGTTGTACCAGTTATGATAGGTTTATTCAGAAGTAACAACCCCAAAATTTCAATGACATCGAAAAACAAAGGTATATCTGCCATTGATTCAGTGTCTATTGGAGCCTGGTGACTACCCAGGTGACTGTCCTTCAGGCACAGCATTTCAGGCTGCCACAACCTCGTGGCAACTCTGCGTCTGCAAGTGTTTACAAACCCGAGGCAGAAGAGAGAGAGAGGAGAATTTCACACTGATTTGAAGTGTTTCTCAAAGGAGTGACCGCATAACCTTTGTTCATGGTCACTGGAGAAAAGACAAGTCTCTGTGCCATGCCATACTTAAGGGGGCCAGGAATGCAGCCCCACTGCGAGGAACAAGTTGGCAGCTAAAGCCTTTGCTTTATCCCCGTGGTGCTCAGCTAGGTGCGATTTTGTTCAAGGGGCATTTTGTAATGTCTGGAAAAAGTCCTGGTTGTTACAACAAAGTGATTTCTACTGGTATCTAGAGGGCAAGGGCCAAAGATGCTGTTCAATCATTCTACAATGCATAGGACAGTCCCACAGAACAAAGAATCCTGTGGCTTGACCATAAATGTGCCTCACTGAAGTTCTCCATTTTGTTTAAATGTTTTGCACCAGTTAAAAAAAGAAAACAAACAAAAATAGTATTGAGATTAAGAAACTGGGGTCTAACCCACAGAAAACTAAAATTTTGATACATGGTTGAATGTTCCTTGAAATTTTGACTCAGGGAATATGTAGCTGTACCCAGTACCCTGATGAACCTGCTAAGTACTCAGCCAAGCAGCTCTAATGTGGTGTTTGAGTAATCCATGCTTGATGGGATACAGTTGTACTGGCTCACAACCACTGGTCAGTATCCCTGATAGAACTATAGCAGTCCTCTCTTATCTGTAGTTTTGACTGCCTGTCAAATCCTGTAGTCAATCAGGTATGGTCCAAATGTATTAAATAGAAAATTCCAAAAATAAAAAATGCATAGATTTTAAATTGCATCCTGCCCTAAGTAGTATAATGAAATCTCATGCCATCCTACTCTGCCCTACCTGAGACATGAACCATCCTTCTGTCCAGAGTATCCACATTGTGCACACTATGCATCCATTAGTGACACAGTAGCTGACTTGGTATAAGATTGACTGATGGTATCACAGTGCTTGTGTTCAAGTAGCCTAACACTATGTCACAATGCCTGTATCACTCACTTCACATTATCTCATCACACAGCCATCATAACATCACAAGAAGTACCCTGGATAGAGTACAATAAGATATTTAGAGAGAGAAGACCATGTTCCCATAACTTTTGTTACTGTATATCATTATAATTGCTCTATCTTATTATTACTTGTTAATATTCTGCTGTGCCTAATTATTAAGTTTATAGCATAATTAACGTATTTTTGTATTTTATTTCATTTTATTGTTTATTTGTTCTTAGTAGTTATACATGAGAGCAGAATGTATTTTGACATACATATGTGGAGTATAACTTCTCATTCTTCTGGTTGTACATGATGTAAAAATTACATTGGTCGTGCATTCATATATTTACACAGAAAAGTAAAGTTCAATTCATTCTACTATGTCTCCTCTTCCCATTCCCTCTCTTTTCTTTTCATTCCCCTTTGTCTAATCCAAAGTACTTCTATTCTCCCCTACTCCCAAGCCTTTGAGTTAGCATCCACATTTCAGAGAGAAGATTCAGCCTTTGCTTTTTGAGCTAGGCTTATTTCACTTAGCATGGCATTCTCCATTTCAACCCACTTACAAGGAAATTTCATAATTTCATTTCTTTTCATGGCTGAGTAATATTCCATTGTGTGTATTTACCACATTTTCTTTACCCATTCATCTGTTGAAGGGCACCTAGGCTGGTTCCATAGTTTAGCAATTGTGAATAGAGCTGCAATAAACATTGATGTGGCTGCATCACTGTAGTAGGCTGATTTTAAAATTTTAAGTCCTTTGGGTATAAACCAAGAAGTGGGATAATTGAGTCAAATGATGATTCCAATCCAAGTTTTCTGAGGAATCTCCATACCACTTTCCAGAATTTGCAGTCCTACCAGCAATGTATCCCCAAATCCTCATCAACATTTATTGTTATTCATATTCTTAATAATTGTCATTCTGACTAGACTGCAATGAAATCTCACTGTAGTTTTAATTTGCATTTCTCTAACTGCTAGAAATGTTGAACATTTTTTCATGTATTTGTTGATCAATTGAATTTCTTCTTCTGTGAAGTTCCTGTTCATTTCCTTTGCCCATTTACTAATTGGGTTATTTGGGAGTTTTTTGCCAGACCTTAAATTATACTGCAGAACTATTGTAACAAAAATGGCCCCATATTGGCACCAAAACAGATGTGCAGACCAATGGTACAGAATGGAAGTAACAGAAGCAAACTCACACAAATACAGTTATCTCATACTAGACAAAAGCACCAAAAACGATCATTGGAAAAAAATACAGTCCCTCCAACAAATGGTGCTTGGAAAAATGGAAATCCGTATGTATCAAAATGAAATTAAATCCCTAACTCTCACCCTAAACAAAACTCAACTCAAAGTAGATCAAGGATCTAGGCATTAGACCAGAGACTCTGTGCCTAATAAAAGACAAAGTAGGCCCAAATCTGTATCACATCAGCTTAGGAAATGATTTCCTTAACAGGAATCCTAAAGAGCAGGAAGTTAAATCGAGAATCACGAAATGGGATGGAATGAAACTAAAAAGCTTCTTCACAGCAAAGAAAAAAATCAAGAATGTGAAGAGAGAGCCTACAGAATGGGAGAAAATCTTTTCCACCTGCATCTCAAATAGAGCATTAATCTCTAGGATATATAAAGAACTAAAAAACTTAACACCAAAAAAACCCCAAATAACCCAATTAATAAATGGCAAAGGAACTGAGCAGACACTTCACAGGAAAAAAAAAATAATCTAACTAACATGATTATTTTATAATTTCGTCATAGGTATGCATGTATTAAAAAGGACACATTGTGCATCATGTTCAGCACCACCCACGGTTTCAAGCATTCATGGAGGGTCTTGGAATGTGTCTCCCCTGGATAAAGGGATACAGTTATGGGCTCTGCAATAAATAAAATGAGAAAGACATCATGGTGATGGCTTTTCTGAAGGCATCCATACCCTCTCAGAATCATTTTTTATAAAACACTCATGCTAACTGCAAAGCATGTTGGGAAACTGGAAACTGTGCCAGAGGTTATGATCCCTAATGCTTGGTTTTGACTATCTTATAATCATTCTTTTTTTTCTTTTTTTGCTTTTTTTTTTGGTTTTTATTTTCACAGACTGCATTTTGATTCATTGTACACAAATGGGGTACAATTTTTCATTTCCATAGTTGTGCACAATGTAGATTCTTGATGCTACATAAGTTGTGTGCAGGATGAAGCCTACTATATCTCATGAATGTGGCTATCAAGAGGACTCCTCCTGGTTGCAAGAACTCCAACTCCGTAAAGAGCAGTAATGTGTTTCAAGTGTTTGAGATGAAAGAATGAGTAGTTTTGAGATACATTTAGGAAGTGATGCAAATACTGTTGTTATTTCCCAGCATCTATTTTGCATCAGCTTCTTTGCTAAAAAAAGACTTGAGTTGGTTCAGGTACCTACCTTCCTTGATGCTTCAGGTAAGCTGGTCCAGTTCTCTTGCCAGTAATTGATTTGGACATGGGCATATAATACAATTCAGGTAAATGACATGTAAGCAGAGGCAACCAGGATGCTGTGGGAAAGTGTTTCTGCACTCTCAAAAGAGAAACCTAAAAAGAAAAGGCCTTTTCCCCCCAATGGGCATTGTTGAATTTGTGTGTGGAACTGAGATGTGCTACAGCAATCTTACAACTATGATAGAAATAGTCTGAGGACAAGGTAGATGTGTTAATGATTGCAGAGAGAAAAATACAGAAGAATGTTGATTCTGACTCAACCAACCCTGGATATCTCACACACCAGGTCTGCTTATTCTTTGACATGAAAGATTCTTTTTCTTTTTAAATAACTTTACATTGTCAATATATTTCTGTTACACATAATTACCAGAATTTATAATTTATCAGACTGTGATGGAGTAAATATGAGGAATGAAAAACAGAATAATTTGATTTCTAACTTTGTAATAGGAGGAACTTAGCAGCCTCAATGAACACATGAATACCAGAAGAATTCAAGGTGTATTTAGGAATATCATAACTTGCTTATATGTTGGGTATTAGGGAACTTGAATAATACAAGAAGGGAACTCAAGTGGGTAGTTGGATGTATGTCTACAGTTTAGGGAGAGCTGGAGTGGAGACACCCATTCATGACAAAGATGATGGGTTGTGCACATGGATGGGCTGCCCTACAAAAAAATGCACAAGGGTAATAGCAAGGTCAAGCCTTCAAGGTTTCAGCACTTAATATTAAGGTCCACATAGTGAAGGATGAGCCTGAGAATGTGGTCAAGAGTAGTAATTAATCAAAGAGGCAAAATAAAACTGGGAGCATGTTTCATAACAGAAGTCTAGAAAAAAGAGAGTTTCAACAATGAGGTAGAGGCTGGCAATAGCTAATATGATGAGAAATTGAAAAGATCAAGAAACAAGCATTCATGTTTAATTTTAAAACATTGAAAATGATAATTGAATTTATAAAAACTATCAGACTGGTACAGCATTAACCTTTTATCACACAAATTGTCTATTTTGAATCGCCACACAACTGTTAGAAATGGATGTAGCAGTCATGGTAAATCAGAGGGACAGTGTGGCTTAGATATGCCAAGTGAATTACTCAGGTAGGGAAGGAGTAGCCAACTTGGAGTTCAAACTCATTACCTGCTAACTCCAGATCCAGGACCTTTGCCATACTTCCACAATTCACTCCAGTTTACTTTTGCTGGCAACGGTGAATTAATATATTGAATCCCCTGGTAGGAAAAACAACACAGATTAAAAAAAGAAAGAAAGAAAGAAAAAGATTAAATAAAAAAAAACACTGTAGAAGGTTGGATAGGCAGACAGTCCAGGTAGACATATTGAGTGCTCATAGTCCAGGCACTCTGGGGCCTACATTCCACACATCAGCCACACATTCAGTCAGGTAGAGACAAAGGAGTCTCCTGACAGACTGTGACATCCAGTGGCTGAGAGTTGAGAACAGAAGCTGATGGAATGAAGGCATCACCATTTAGTGGAGGGAGGAGGACACTAATTATTTGCTGAATTTCATTGCTCCTTTTGGAAACAAGGATGACAATTATAGTTGGGTAAAATAGGTATTAATAAATGTGTAATTTTCTAGAACTGCCATAACAAAGAACCACAAACAGGGTGGCTTAAGCAACAGACATGTTTTCTCATGGTTCTGGAGGCTTAAGTTGGCCCCTGAGGGCAGAATGAGTTCCCTGTGCTTCTTCCAGAGATGGTTCTGGGAGTTGCTGGCATGACATCCCTTGTCTTGTAGAAGCATTACTCTGATCTCCCTCTTCATCTTCAATTGGTGGTTCTCCCTGTGTGATTTTTGTGCTCATATTTCCTCTTTTTTAGAAGAACACCCATCATATTGGACTAGAACCTGTCATAATGGCCCCATCTTAACTAATTACATGTGCTAAAATTGTTTCCAAATGACTCACATTCTGAGACACTGGTTTTAGGACATCAGTATACAAACTTTGGAGGAGGCAAAATTCAACCCTGCTATGGTTTGGATCTGGAATGTCCTACAAAGGCTCATGTGTTGAATGCTTGATCCCCAAAGAAGCAATGCTCAGAGATGGGGTTTTTGACAAGTGATTGGATCATTAAGGCTCAGTTCACATCTATACTAATCCACTGAGGGGTTCGTAGTTTTCTGGAACCATTAGGAGTTGGGGTCTAACAGGAGGAAATTGATCAGGAAGGGCATGTCCAGGAAGGGAATATCTTGTCCCCAGGACCTTCCTCTCTCCCCTGGTCTCTGCTTTCCAGTCACCCTGAGGTGAGCAGCTGTGCTCCACCACACCCTCTCCACCTTGATGCTCTACCTCAGCACTGGCCCATAGCAATGGAGCCAGCTGACCAAAAACTGAAACCTCTGAAACCATGAGCCAAAGTACATTTTTCCCCCTTTAAGCTGTTTTTCTGAGATGTTTTGCTACAGTGACTAAACTCTGACTAAAATGAACCCCCAGTGACAAACTTCCCTTAACAATGAATAAAAGGCAATATAGAGTTTGTCAATGATGACTACATGTCTATGTAGTAATCTACATTCACGGACTGACTTCCATGTGCAGGTGTACACATTTGTGTGTTGTGCGAGACCTCAAGATTCTCGGGTCAGAGAAACACAGAAATAAATAGTTTATTATTCATATGAAAAGAGCAGCCAGAACAGTGTGTTGTCCAGGTTTCTTGTGCTGCCATGTCCAGAGGGACACGGTGAGAGCAGGATGTTAGTGAAATGGGATATATACTGCTCAGAAGAGGAACCTCAAATCAAGGATCCTGAGCTGTGATGATTCTTCTTATACATCTGCCCATCCTGCCCTGTGTAGAGATTTCTAACTACCCTGAAATGTCAGTAATTCTCTAAGGGAGAAGGAATGAAAAGTCATCTTTCATGCTGAACTTCAAGTGAAATATCTCTGGTGAGGAGAGGAAGGCTTTCCTTCAGAAAGGTTTATCCTTCTACGTCATTCCAGAAGGTTACATTATCTCTAGCTTCCAAGGCTACCTACTATTCCAACATGCTTCTTCTCTGGGAAGTCTGAGCCATGTAGGAACATGAGAAATTCAGTGAGAACTGAATTCCAAAAGTATATTATAAAGGAATAAAGGACTCAATTGTGAAGTTGATGAAATTGATAACTAGAATAGTGTTCCAATGGAATTTTACATGCACATCCTTAAAAGGATTTAGTATATTGCATTTAGGTAGCTTATTTTTTCAATTGGTCTCCTTACTAGATGAGAGAATTCATCATATCCTTAGACCAGCTATTGTATTTAAATATTGTCAATATCTAGCAGAGTACTTGGAAATTTATAAGCATCCAGTAAATTCTAGATTAATTAGTAAATTCTGTAATTAATTAATTGCAACAAAACTCTTCATATATTTTTTCTGTAACTTATGCATATTTATTGTCACCCTTTGACCTTTCTAACTTAGAAAATGTAATAATTTATCCATTATTTGTCTTTCTTCAAAGTCTATTGTTGCACTGATTCAAATATCCCTCAGGCTTTTTAATCTTCAAGTTTCTTTCTCTATTTACTTTTCTTCCTATGCTGGCTCTGTCTCTTTGTCTTTTTTTATTCCTCTTTAATCTAGACCAAACACTCAAGTTATTATTACAAGTGTTCCAAGTGCTTAAAATTAAGTAAATTATTTTGATTGGAGAAAATGGTATTTCTCAAAATCCAATTAACCTCCTCATTTAAATTGCTCCTGCATATGAAGAGATATGTTTCATTTTCAAGTTAAGAAAATTGAACCTTTACTTTAATTCTGTGATGCTTCAAATAACACCTGAAACAATCTCATTTTATCCATATTTTGACCATTTTTAAAGTGTTCATGAGTTCTAACCATGATTAATATTTCATATATATGGAGGTCTATACATTGGGAACTGTCACCTTTTCACAGCATAAATCACTATCAGACACAGCTGCCTGGGCAGTAGGACCAACCCATTTACCAGATGCTAGTCAGCCTCTGTGGACTTACTTTGCACTGCCATGATGTGCTGGGTGGAATACAAAGAATGGAGAGGTCACACTTTACTCTTCCAAATGCAGCTGCAAAGTGTCAGGATACTTTTTTTTTTAAACAGTATCTTCTCTATATATATTTTAGGATTTAGACTTGGGACTTTTTAAAATACCTAAATATTGTTAATATTATTACATTGCCATTCTTTTGTTACAAACATCATAACAAAACATGACACACTGAGAGCTATGTAACATGCCTTGCTAGCTGCCAGAAGAAAAACAAAAAATAAAATTAAAATTGAGAAGGTTTACAAAAGATAATGTGTTGTGGACACTTTTCCAATTGCCTCGGACTCAAGCACCATAGCTGATGGAAGAAATAATAAGATTATGTACATAATAAAATGCATATTACTTATAATAATAAAATTATTATATAGCATATAAAATGATGCAAATAAAATAATATATAATTTTTCATCATATACATAAAATTATATATTGTTTATAGATGAATTTTATATAGCATGCTTATATTACAAATATAAATTACATAATATATAGACATATAAGAGTTTATACATAAAATATGTATGATTTATTATATGTAATTAAATAATATAATTATATAATTCTAATATTTCTGCATATGTATCCATATCAGTATATGTAAAACTGGAGTTCCTTTTAATAAGTTTTTGACTTACAGTTATTCACTTAGTTTAATTAAAACCTATATCAGTTCATGCATAAAATAAATTTTTATTCCCTGTCCATGGTTGGAGGACAAAGGAGATCCTGCCTTGTACAGACTTGACAACTTTAGTTCTGATTCTGAGGAGGAACTGCAGAGTAGAGCTTGGGTCAACTCTCATGTCTTACTTGGAGAAGAATCATGAAGCATTGCACTTAACATTCTTCAGAGTGAGACATGTTTCAACCACATGATATACATATATATATATATTTGTATATGTATATATATATACACACACACATATAATATATATATATATCAGAGTGTGTGTGTGTGTTTATATAGTACTAAAATGATCATGCTTACATGAACTGAAGTCTAGTAACTTCTATTTTATACCATTGCAGTTCATTAAAAAATTCTTTTTCTTAAAAATTCCTGATTTAGAACATACATAATTTTAGGAGAGGCTTAATTTTTTAAAATAAATTTTCCCTTCTGCTGTTGTTTATGACGGAAGCAGATCAGATGGGCATAATGAGTTCTGCCTTTCAAATTTATCATGAATGTCTGGATGATATGCCTGGCATGGTACCTGGTCAACTGTAGTTGCATATATTTGACAGTTACTGCTGGTTGACAAGAAAGGTTATTGCACTGGAACTTTCCGTCAGTCCACTGTGCCTTTGTACTCTAAATGAAAGGAGTGTGAAGACTCTTGTCTTTCTTGCTTACAAACAGACTGGGCGGCAGCACCAGTGAGTGTGTTCCACATGCTGTAGTAAAGGCCTGGTCTGTCCCAAATCCCCTGCTTAATGAAGTCCTAGTTAAAGAAAAAGAGTAAGACTTTCATTCTATAAGATGCAGGCTAGAATATTGCCTTCCATGGAAGAACCGAAGGGCATTGAGACAGAGGAAAAAGAGTTTGATAACGCAGGGAAAACGTTCCCAGGCAGGGAGGCTCTCGAACCACTACACATTGCTCATGCCATCAGTTGGTCGTTAGTAGATCATCTTTCCACACCTGGAGATTATATGATTTGCTTCTTCCATAAACCACCAACAGAAGGAGAAATTTATTTTAAAACAATTAAGCATCTC
Source organism: Glaucomys volans (assembly GCA_020662805.1). NCBI lineage: Eukaryota > Metazoa > Chordata > Mammalia > Rodentia > Sciuridae > Glaucomys > Glaucomys volans. The sequence continues at coordinate 318,998 of JAJEJO010001935.1, forward strand.
CCAATATTTCGTATGTTATAAATAGGAATTTTTAAGAACAAGAATTTTTTAACAAGTTAGAATAGAGTAAAATAGAAGTTACTAGACTTCAGTGCATGCAAGTGTGTCACTTTAGAACTGTATAAACACCCACATGCTCTGACATATACATGTATATGCATATAGCTAAATCATAACCTAAAATGTATTCTTTGTCTGGGTGTGTTTACCAAAAATTTTGTAAGCCACTCTTCTAAAGAGCTTACATTAATTCAGAGCAGAAGTTTTGAATAATTTGAAATTTATTTATTTATTTTTGCTGCTTTTTTTTTTTTTTTTTTTAAAGGTCTTGGAGCTTCAGTAATAGGAGTTACTCTGAAGTTAATCCCAAAATGCTGGATGACTATGTAGCTGGATGATTAACTCTTCCAAAAAAATTCAGATTTCTCCATTGGGAACATTTAGCAAAGATTATTGGGTGCTTCCGGAGGCAGGACCACCCTTCTATTTTTTAATGTATGTACCATATAGCCTGGGGTCACCATGGGAAAGCCATTGCAATTGGTTGTGGAGCAACAGATGGCTTTACTGTGTTATACTCCCCAAAAGATTCTCAAATACCATCAGGAGGGGGAGTTAGCCCCACCCCAATCCCTTCCCCCTCCCTACAGCCCCACCCTCATTCCTTCCCCTCCCTAAAAATACTGGCAAGAAGGAACTGGCCCCCATCCCCTGGCAGACCACTTTTAGGTGTATGGGTGGTCGTCACTGGCCAGCTATGATAAAGGCTTCCGTTGGCTTTATGTGAACGACTTGGATGATCTTGTTTTCGTCGGGTATAACAACTGATATCCTGCATCTGGAATTGCCTGCAACTGCAATGGTTTACCTAAAGGGACCCTGGGTTACCCTTGGAAATATTTTTTTTATCTCCTCTCCTGATATTTTTTCAGAGACAGATTTCTATGCAGGTAGTAAGCTTAATCTTCAATGTTCCACACTTGATGGGTTTCTTTCAAGACCCAGAACTTAATTTTCAATTTATAACTTTTGTATCATTTTTGCCCCCAAAAGGTTTCTAATTTAAACATTTTCAGGTCTCACAAAATCCAGATCCACCCTTATATTAACCGTCGACTAATCACTGATGTGAAAGTCTAACAATTTATATTATTAGTTTTCTGAGTGTGCTAAGAACACTTTTTAGAAACAGGTGGATCTTTCTGAAAGTTGATTTCTCTGACAGTCTATTTTTTCAACAAAAAATTTGAATTAATTACCCATGGATCAACTTTAAGGAGTGTTACGGTTTGGATGTGAGGTGTCTGCCAAGTTCACGTGTGAGATAGTGCAAGAAGATTCAGAGGAGAAATAATTGGGTTGTAAGAGTCTTAACCCAATCAGTGATTTAATCTCCTGATGGGGATTAACAGAGTAATAACAGAAGTGGTAGGGTGTGGGTGGAAGAGGTGGGCATTGGGCAGTGGCTTTGGATATATATTTGTATCTGACGGGTGGATTCTCTCTCTCTGTCGCCTGATCACTATGATGTAAGCTGCTTCCCTCCACCATACTCTCCCACCATGATGTTCAGTTACACCACAAGTAATGAGGAATGGAGCCAGCCTTCTATGAATGAAGACCTCTGAAACCATGAGCCCTCATTAAACCTTTTCTCCTCTACTATTGTGCTGTTCAGGTCCTTCAGTCACAACAGTGAAAATGATGACTAAAACAAGGAGTAAATATAACCTCCCACAAACATGGTAGTGATAAGTTTTAACATTTCCCTCCCAACTTAAGGTTGTGAATAAGTCTCTTGTAGAACTGAGTTAACTTACTCCTCCAAAGGTCTCAGCTCCATTAAAAAGGAGACCTGAGTGTGTGTGTGAAGTTATGGGGGGCATAGATGAGCAAAATATCATACTTTCCCAGATCAATTCCTGCCCATGCAGTTCCCAACCCCAGGACTCTATTTCTCTTCTAATATGAGAAATCAGTAATTGTGATAATTCTCTGATTCACAAATATGTGAAAGCATTACAGTGCTTGAAATTAACTGTGTCCTGCTATACCAGCATACTATTTTTATCAATTCAGAAGAGAAAGCAGACAATCTACTATAACTTTATACAAAATGGATGCCTGGCATTATAAAGTTGAAACACTACATGAGTGACTAAAACTGACTCTTGCCATACATTTATTTTGCCATCAGTTATCAGCCTTGAAATCTTTCCTTTAAAACACACAAAAAGAAAAAAACAAACGTGGGGAGTGGAGGGAAGACCTCTTCACAAACCTTGGCATATCACTTCACACAAAGTTGGTTTCAGAGCATTAGGACAATGGAAAATAAAAAGAAAATACATTTGATTAGGGTAGATTCTGTAAGGAAGGATTCATTCTCTCCCATTACTCCAAATTCATTTTGAAATCATGAAATGCTACCAGTTAAAAAAGGCAAATTAAAGATGGCTACACAGCTGATGAAGGGTTGCTAAATGTTTAGATAGTGATCATCAATTTACAATCATTGGCAGGCATCTTCCCAGAGAGCCATTTCATAAATTCTCCGGTATGCTGCAGCCTGAAGAAGCTGGTCCTGGACAGCATTACACACTACCAGCTGTGAAGAGCCTGCCCCACCCCTTGCCACAGCTCAGGGAGTTTGCGTGACAAAAGAATAATTGAATTGGTAATGCATCAGTACATGACATAGATCACCATTTTGCAACATGAACCTTTAAGTCATGAATAATGAAGTGATTTCCTCCAGAGTAAGTTATGGCACTGGTACATTAGCAAAGCAAGCTCCCCTAGGTGAGCAGATGCAGCACACCTCTGACCCAGGAGAGCTTGGTGAGGTCTCTCAGCTCATTTACATCCCTTTCTGTATGACTTGCAATTAGGGTGGGTAGCAGGGTGACAGGTGTGAGGAAGTGGGGGATGTTTTGTTTCTATGGGAGAGGTTTACTAAAGCAGCTTAATATTGAACATCGAGTGGCTGCTAAGGAATCCTAACTTCCGATCATTTCTCACCTCTATTGAATTTCAGTCATTACTTCTGGTCACATTGTAGAATGAAAGCCATCCTACAGTTAATGCTGCCAACAAGTTAGTTCTCGGGAAGTGGATGTGTTGAAAAATAGATGCTGCTCCATCTTCAGATATTAAAAGATTGTCTTTTCTCATTTACAAAACCACATCTCTCAACAATTTATAATAAAAATTTCATTTGAAGAATAAGAAGAGGTCTTACAGGTTATGAAAAAGGTCTCAAGGAAGACTGTGTTGCTGAAAGCTCGGTCCTTGACCCCATGCCAATTCAATAATGAGGACATGATTTTGAGAAAAAGGAAAAAGAAATTTTATTGCTTTGCTAGCAAAGGAGAAACAGGGGACTCCGGTCCCAAAGGCTATGATTCTGCCCATCAGGAGGAACAGGGGGATTGTAAAGGAGCTCTTCAAAGGTTGCATTCCAGAGGTGTGCCCTGAAAGGGGGGTCCAGGGCGCCCTGAAGGTGTGTTAACATCCACTAGTTAATTTGGGATCCCAGATCCTCAGCAGACAACTCCTTTCTGTAGAGCACAGATAGCCCAGGGTAATTTTGTTCCCTGCCCCCAGGATAGGGAGGGATAGAGGGAGAAGGGAAAAAGGAAAACTTGTCCCTTTTAAAAATAAGCCTCAGAGCTATATTCAAAAGGACAAGTGGACCACTGTTACATATGCACTCTCACATCAATAGAAAAACCTCCCTCCAAGAGTGTAATAACATTATGGGAGAAGAATGAGGGTGACAATATTGCTTTAGAAAGAAATGATAATGACTAGATTTAAACAAAAGAGTCTAAGAGAAAGTCCATTGAATTATTTTGCTAAGCTGCATTTATATTTATGATTAGGGAAAACAAAAGCACATTAAGTAAGAGTCATGACCCTTACAGAAACAAGAGGAATAATACTACTGTTTACTCAGCTGCTACTGCACTATGTATCAGGTCCTGTGCAAAGCACTTTGTGTATACTTTGTCGCTTAATCTTATTTAATCTTACCAAATAGCTCCATAGAGTTGGTAATAATGAAGCCAGAATTGAGGAGAGGTAGTTAGTGTAGAATAGGGAATCACGCCAAATCCAGAAAATGGAGGCCATGAGTCTGGGAAGTTGGAGACTGTCCCTGGGAGAATGGAAGGCCTCCAGAGTCCTTTGATTACCAAATTTACCTGCCTACACTACCCCTCCAAAAAGGATGCAGGCAGGGAATTGCTAATTAATGCCCCCTTGGCTGCCACCTGCCTGAATCACTCCATCTGGCTGCCCATCCGCTTCTCACCTTTTTGCCATCCCAAAGGGGCATTTCCAGGACCTAGTCACGTAGGCAGGAAGGGAAGAAATAAGGGGGAAGAGAACAGGAGAGCAAAGAATTTTAAATCTATAAAAGGTGCTTATCTGCGGTTGAGTCCCCTTCTTCCACCCCAGAAAAGTCTGTTTTACTATCCTTTAATAAAGCTTCTTACTTTCTACTCTACACTTGCCTCAGGGTCCTTCTCTGGTGTTATACTTCAGTATCTGAGGAAGCAGGACTCAGTCAAGGTAACTGGCAGTTACAATAGTCTTGTTCCTCTTTTCTAGATAAGGAACCAGAGGATCAGAAATGTTAGGTCATTTCATCAAAGTCAGAAAGTGGCTGAACTAGAAAGTGGTTTTATCCCTAAAGATCAAAATATCCTTTTTAACTAGCCAAAGGAAAATCAAATTAAATAAGCCAACAAGAAAATGATCTCTTCTGTTAGTAATCCTAAACTGAGATTCTTTCTGCACCAAGCCAGTCCAAAAAGGAGAAAGCACCTTCAAGCTCCTCATGGTCTTGTGCAGGAAGCAAAGTCATGAACACATAATTGTCGGTATGTTTTGATTTGGGGCATAATGAATGGTTTACCAATCTATGTTCTTTAGGTACAAAGAAAGGAATTGACCCTGGGTAGCTGGTACAATTTGGATCCTGGATGTTCCCCATAGGCTCATATGTCAACAGCATGGTCCCCAGTCTGTGGCACTGTAGGGAGGTTGTAGAACCTTCAGGAGGCAGGGCCTGTTGTAAAAAAAAAAAGGTGGATTGTTGGGAATGTGCCTTTGAAGATGATTTTGGAACCCATGCCCCACCTCTGCCTCTCTTTCTCTTCCTGGCTGCTATGAGGTGAACAGCTTCCTCAGCCGAAAAGTGCTCTCACAGTGATATGCTTGCCTTGCCGCAGACCAAAAGTAATGACACCAAGAGACCATGGGCTGAAACTATCAAAGATGTAAAGTTAAAAGAACCTGTTCTCTTTTTAAACTGATTATCTCAGGTATTGTGTTATAGGGACAGAAAGCTGAGGAGCCTGGTAATTAAAGCAAGTAATTAACAATAAATACTGTAAAAACACTAAAAAAAAAAAAAGAAAGAAAAGAAAAGTCAGAGACAGAACTCAACAGAGGTTTGATTATTGTTTCTATCATAACCTGATACAGGGGAGAATTTACCCAAGAGGAACCCAGGGATGTAGAATATTGCCACTGTGAAGTTTCTGCCTCAAGATGGCCTGGCAGAAAGGGAAGGATCACTGAGGCACATTGGTTCTTGCCTACTTGGCTCAGAAGCTATCCATCATGTCTTCTCATAGTCCATCAGCCAGAACCAGTCATATGATCTCAGAACAGCAAGAGAGAAGGATGGGGAGTGTAAGATGTGAGATCCTGGGTGGACACTAACTCTCTCTGGCTCATAGGCTGATGATAAGGCAAGAGCAGCAAGCATGAGACAAGAATGAAGGCAGGACACCCTGGGGAACGTCTGTGTCCTCATCAGGAAACACCATCAAGGTGCATCAGATTTTCTTTATATCTCTCCTCTCAGGAGATTCTTAACTGTCGCCTACAGGAAGCTAGAGCATTTTGATATATAGCCCAGCAAGACTGACTGCAAATGAAGAGAAACAGTTGATCCTGAAAAGGAATAGGAATCATGAAGTGAATGAGAATTATTATTATTATTATTATTATTATTATTATTATTATTATTAGGTAAACAAAAGAGGGGAAAATATATAAGGCAAATACATAGGGGACAAAAGTGACATGGCTAGGACAGGAATTTTCTAGCAGCTTTTGGCGATACCAGCATTTTAAGCCCAGGGGCATAAGGGATAAGGCTGGAAAGGCCAGGTAATGGCAGACAGAAAGTATTTTTTGATCACCTAATCCTATGCTCTAATAAGAAAAGTTGCAAACTGAAATGTAGGACCCCAGGTGGGTGGAGTGCCCTCTGTACCCCTGGAGTCATTTCATTGTTCCAAAATCTGAGCACTGGGGAGAAAGCACAGGAGAGACACCTCTGACCTCTTTGCCAACACACATTCACACACACACACACAGAGGCACCCACTGCATGCACATGATGACCCTCACCTGTACTCACCCATGCTCTTGGCACACACCCACGTGTGCCACCACACACAAATGCTGGCACAAAAAAGATGGAAGCAAAATAAGTACAAAGATCTACAAGGTAGTCACACAATTCAAAATTTGACATGGTTAATTGTAGACAGATCTTAGAAAGATTGAAATGGAGATGGAGATGATCAAATAAATTCAAAATGAAGTTATTGGGGTTTTAATGACATACCAGGGATGAGGAAAAGTCTTGGGACAGATATTCGCTCCTTGTATTCTTCTTTTTCAATACCTCAGGGTGACCTCATATGACTTACAGATATTAGTTTCCTCACTGTTATCACTTTGGGGACCACATTGTCTATTCCTTATTATGGGTCCCAAATGTGAAAGTGATTTTAAAATAAAGTGCATTCAGTAGAATAGGTCACATTTCAAGTGGAAGCCCTCTTGCCTTTGTGGCCAAACCGAAAATAAATTTGAGCATGGCCCCTAATAGATATGACTCTGAGAGACAGGATGTGGAGAGAAGACAAGTGCAGTCCTGGGGTTGGGAAGGCAGAGAGTTCCTGCCTGAGTCTCCAGGCTGCATTAGGTTAAACCTAGCACAGGTCACATAAGGCACCAGCAATTGACATTATGGACTCAGGTGGATCGGTAATAATTCACTGAAACCAGAGCAAATCGATTTGTAAGCATGTAGTGTTTTAAAATGAAATTTCAAAGTGCAGTAATGGCCCTTGCTAATGGCAAAAGCACAGTTAATTCAAATGAATTTCAACCAGATATCACAGTCAGGAAAGATGAAAATAAATTGGCCTGTTTAGTCCAAGAAAAATGAAAGGAAAATGCGACACAGACAAGCAATGCAGGAACCAGGCGAAGAGATCTGCACGTAGAAAGTTCTATTTGCCAGCCAGGGTCTGACAAAGACAATCACTCGCGAAAAGTGAGAGAGGCAGGAGAAACTTAGCTCTGGGGTATTTTATGGGGCGGTTTGGACAGCTTGCATAAGGTCGCGTGAGCTAGTATGAGCTGCAACCATAAGAACTTACTACTGGACAAGTAAGGGGATGTTTCAGTGGGGTGGTTAATGAGAGGTGGGAAGGGGAAGTTACATTTTAACTCTTGTTTTCTCTGTAAGTACTCCTCTAGGGCAGGAAAGCCCTAGAGGGCTTATGGTAAGAATTTTAAATGGCTGCATAGAGGCTAAGTCTTGGACCTAATAAAAAATAATACACAGTGTCAATTAAGTAATTTCATAAGGTATGGGACCTATCTCCATGCTGAGGGAAAAGCAACAACAACAACAAAAATGTCTAATTTTATTTAAAAAATTTGTTAGACATGCAAAGAAATTAAAATAATTGCTAATTAGAAGAAAATACTAAGGATGAAGAAGGCATATAATGAAAACTACTGTAAAGTAGGCAAAAGGAGGTTATATTCTTTTCTCGGTAGAAATTATTTTGGTAAATCATTAGATTATCTCAATGCTACATATGTGTGTGTGTGTATATACATATATATGAATAATGTTTTATATATATATAATCTCCTCTCAAACTTCTTTTTTCATACTCCTGAGGATTAGCCCAGGGATGCCCTATCATTGACCTGCATCCCCAGCTCTTTTTAAATTTCTTCTGAGACAGGGTCTCACTAAGTTGCCAGGGCTGACTTTTAACTTGCCATCCTGCTTTCTCGGTTTTCTGAATACAGGGGTTACAGGCATGTGCCACCATGCCTGGCCAAAATCTATTCTTAATCTCGCATTTCTAGTTTTATTAATTGTACATAATTCTCTTGGACAGCCAGAATCAGACCTCAGACCGTCTCTACCTCCCATCTCAGGCTCACTCTGGCCACCTGTGGATGACCTGTCTCTACTGCTCTTCTTCATTCCTTCATTCTCCCCTCCACTTTGGATTTTTACAAGCTCTTGTCTGGGTGGTGTCTCCTGTCTCCTGGTCTCCCTTCCTGGCGTGGTTCCTCAGTTGAGTCTCCTCTTGCTGGAAGTTTAATCTTCAGGTTTAGAGCGATGGCTGTGTGCATTAATGTGAAAGGACATTTCTCTTCCTCTAAAATCAAATGAAACACTTTCCTTTATCTGTGTGTTAACTTTAGGCCCGTTTAAAAACTTGTCCAAAAATACCTTTCTAAAATTATATATTGATTCAACTGCTTTTGGTCATATTTTTATAATCCCTCCCAATCTATCTATTGATTTATTTTAACTACTCTTTTTAGATATCCTCTTCTGGAAAAATGAAGCAACAGCGATTAGATTTACGTTCCATCAGAAACAACTAAGATACTAGATACAATATGTGAGCCATGGTTTTAGAGACAATGAACTTCAGGAAACAAAAGCAGTCATTTGGGGGAAACAAATGAAGTGGGCCACACATGAATCAGTTTTCCACCCAGATAGGGTTTCAAGTTCACAATGCAGTGAACTTGTGAACTTGAAACCCTCTCTGAGTGGAAAACTGGAGTGCCGCTCAGTGGAGAATACAATAGGGAATGAGAAGGTACTTTTGCTAAAAGCACTGAATCTTCATATGGGTCTTCAGGTGCCCAATGGGTAATTAAAAGCAGAACAAAGATTGGCATCTCTGCCTTCATTTAGTATCTGTCTTCATATTCCTGCTCAACTGTGTTCATAGGAATGTTAATTTAAGGTTTTTCTAAAAACTAGTGTAAGGTTTATTAGCCCTAAATTTACCTAATCCATCACATCTTCTTTTGGGACTGAACACATTAAGATTAGAATAACTAAGATATTTTTAAAATTGGTAGGGAGATTTCACTGCCCCCTCTACGACACCCTGTTGAAGACCAAGGGAGTGGCCCCTGTAAGTAAATCTTCATTCATTGCCTATAACTTGCAGGAGTAACAAGGGGTAGGGAGATCACCCTATGATGAGATGACCCTGCTAAGCAGGAGCAGTTGCATCACATGGAAACCAAATTGTCCAAAAATCCTGAGTAGCAAATAGAAATTGCAACCTTAAATAATAAAGATGTCTCTGGAGCCACAAGTCAGAACCAGAACTGAGATAGTGATCAGTCAGACCACAGTTTGACCAAGTCTGCTTCATTGCACATACAATTACACAATTCTTCCTCTATTTAAACCTGAAGCTCATGTCAGTATCCTGAAGACAGGACTGAGATGCTTGATCTCACTTTGCTTTTCCAACTTGGCCATACTGATTAATGTTCCTTTCCTGCTTTTAACCATTATGTTTTCCATTTATTTTTTGGTGCAAGTGGCCAGATCTGATTTGTTAGGACTCCTAGAATTGGGCCTTTGGCTGAGGACTCTGGTAACAAGGAGATGGAGCTAGAGTCTACAGGGGCCAAGATAGCTCAAGTGCATGAGAAAGAAGGGAGTAGCACTCAGAGAATGTTCCAGATATGTGCAGAGGGTCCCACACAAATCTTTAGCCTTTCAATGATCACTGGAGAAACCAGAGATCAAGGAAATAATTACTTCACAAATTAGAGGAACAGATACAGGAGCTCACCCAGGTCAGCAAATATTTTCTGCTTTAAGGAGGCAGAATTGAAAACCTCAGCCTTCGAAAGGCAATGGGAAAAGTACTCAGAAAGATTTTGCTTCATTTCATTCTGGGAGAAACACTGTTCTAATCCTGTCCAACAAGGTTTAAAAGTGAGTGATGAAAGTCTAAAACAAAACTGTATCCTAAATGAGAACTAAAAAATATTTATAGAAATGCTAAAATATTCAGCACCAAAACAAAATAAACTTCATAAAGTCAGATATTCAATTAAAAGAAAAATCAGCAGATATAGCCAGAATCAGAAAACTATGTGAGAACCATGATTTTGACAAAAATCAGTCAATACTAACCCATAATATAAATGATAAAATAAGTAGACAAAGACAATAAAATTACTATAACTTTATTACTTGTGCTCAAAAGACTACAGAAAATATTAAATGTTAACAAAGATTGTTAAAAGAAATCAAAATTGAACTTTTAGAGGTGCAAATTATAATGTCTGAGATTAAAATCTACACTTGATAGGATCAACAGCAGATTAGACATTGCAAAAAGAAAACAAAAAGATTAGTTAACTTGAAGACATGGCAACAGAAACTATCCAAAATGAAACACAGAAAGAAAAAACAAAGAATATGGGGAAAATAAAAAGGAATAGAGCATTGTGATGTTGTAAATATACCATTAATACTTATCTTCACTTCCTGTCACTTACCTCCTAAAATCCTTAGAATCTCCAAAGCAATAAGAGTTTTGGTGGGGGATAATGGGATGACTGGTGGCTGGTCATTCTTGGTGCATTCAGGATGAAGACAGATCTCAGGAAACACCAAACAGAGTTGTAGAATTGGAACCTCCAGCCCCACCCCAGGCCCAACCTCTAAGGAGTGGAGAGGATCTGAAGATAAAGTTGGTCACAATGGCCAATGATTTATTCAATCATATCTATGTAATTAAGCCTTTATAAAATAACAAGGTGACAGAGTCCAGATGAGTAAATGTGTGGTGGTTCCTGGAGGGTGGTGCACCTGAAGAGGGCATGGAAGCTCCCAGCCTTTTTTTTTTTTTTTTTTTT
>JAJEJO010001935.1:330422-413390 GCA_020662805.1 Glaucomys volans
AGCCTTTTCCTACAAACCTCCTTTTATCCTTTGTGATGTACTGGTAATGTGTTTCCCTGAGCTCTGAGCTGCTCTAGTGCTAACCAGCTGGACTGAAGGAGGGGAGTGTGGGAACCTCAATAGCTGATGGCTTTGAATCACATGTAAAATGACTTCGGGCTCGGACCAGCATCTGGAAGGGATGGTGGGCAGGGGACTGAGCCCTCTACCTGTGGGATCTTGCTCTCTGTAGGTAGATGGTTTAAGAATTGAATTGAATTAGAGGACACTCAGCGAGTGTCCACTCCAGCAGCATTGCTTGCTTGGTGGGTTGAAAGAGAAAAAACAAAACAAAACAAAAACAAACAAACAAAATAACACATCTGGTGTCAGAACTGTGTTGAGTGGGTTAGGAGACTGAGTTCAAATTTGTTTATTCCTGTGTCCACAAAGACATCTATGAACTGTGAGACAATTTTAAGCAACCTAATGTACTTAGAGTCCCAAAGAGAGAGGAGAGAAAGGGGAATGGAAAAAAAAAAAAAAGTATTTAGAGCAGCTGTGCTTGAAATTTTTCCAAATTTAATGAAAACTTTAAGTCCATAGATTTAAGAATCTCAGTGAACAAGAAACAAAAGAAAACCACACTAAAGCATATCATTAGCAATTTGCTGAAATCCAGTGATAAAGAGAAAAATCTTAAAAGCAGTCAGAAAAAAAATTATACATTATGTATAAAGAACAAATATAAGAATGATGGCAAATGACCCTTTTCTGTTCTCCCTCAGGCACTTCTTTGAGGGACTTAAATGAAGTCTAAATTGGTTTTCAAAGCATAGTGGATGGCTGAAAGGAATATGAAGATAATTCCAAGAATGGGGGCCCAATTTTACAATATCTTTCCTGTAAGTCCTGGCATTCCCTTGTACTGATAGTTTGTTTCTCATGGCAATATTTCAATCAATAGCTGTTTTATGAGCATGTACTCTGCCTATGGGACTCGCTTATTGAGGGTCTATTGCAATTTGCAGCTTGGTTTGAAGCAAGACCAAAAGGACAGGGCAACAGGTCACCAGGGCTCAGCTCTATATTCGGTTCTGCTGGTCACATGCAACTCCCTTCCTGCCAGTATGTTTAATGAGGAAAGTAGAACTGAGTAGCCTTGGAGGACCTCCTGGTTGTAGTTTAAATGTTCTGACATTTTTGTTGCTTTGCTTTCCGTTCATCAGAGGTTTGCTAGTACAAACTAAATGTGTATCAAAGAACAGCACCAGTAACCTTTAAAACTTTGACCCCAAAGCACTTTGTATATTAAATAGGATTATGACCTCTGTAATTAAGTCATCCTTAGTAAAGCACTCGGCGTTTGAATAAAATGTTTGTCAATGTACACGAAAAAATAAATACTACTTGCAAAAGCTGGCAAAAATTTAGAAATATTGACATCAAAGTTTTTTTTTTAATTTTATATAAGGAAATATGTGCACATATTTGCAAAACACAACTTTGTATTTAGCCAGAATACCCTAGCTATGTGATGGTCTTGAGACAAAATCTAAAAATTCTAAACATGACTCACCAACTTAGTGTCATAAATTCAAGAGAGTAAAGAAGCAAAAGTCTAACATTTTTGCCAATCTAGATGAAGCAGTCATTTAGAAATGTGTCAAATTCTGAAGTTTTATAAGAATTTCACATCCATTATTACTGCTAATATGCAGCATTTAAAATCTCAAGTTTTAGCTGAGGTTCAATCCCAAAGGAAACTAGATGTGTCCAAGGTAGCGATGGGCATGCCCTGAAGTGCCATGGTACAATGACCCCTGGAGATACAGAAGCTAAGAAATAGGGTAGTGTGATTCACACGCTGGTTCTAGTTCTTCATACTCTGGTGTACTTCACTGAACTTCTCTGTTCAGTACAGCAAGCCAGTCATTAATTTAGCATCCATTATGCCCAAGGTATTGGGGAAAGATGGTGAAAATAAGATTCTACCTTGAAGAAGCCAGTCTGTCAACGATGACATGCAGGCACTCCAGTTCACTAAGATGAGGGCCATGGGAAATCGATGTGGACAGTCTCCTTTTGACCAGATTCATTTTGGAATTCAGAACTTTTCAATGTTAAGAAGAGGTAGTGCAGTGCTTATATGATATATAAGGTATCATGTCCTTTATGTAAGGCAGCACCCAATAAACAAAGACATTGATGTTTTTGAGGTAGTCTATGAATATTCACACTGCATATGTTAGAGTCAATAAATAGACTCACATCTGTTCAGATCATATTTGCTCCCAAATGAGTTCAGGTCAGCCCAGGTCTCATCACCAAATCAATTAAGATCTTTGGGACATTTTGGAATAGAGGGCAAAATATCTGAATTAGCAAGTACGGTGGGAGGGACTGATTAACCCTGCCCGAGAATATTTTAAGATTTTCCCCTTCTGGAAACCCCTTGGTATTCATGTTTTCATCTGCTCATCTGCATTGCAAATTAGAGACTCTGTATTCTTGACTTTTATTTTCTTGGACCTTGCTCACCATATAGAATGGTTCAGAACACAGTAAGGGCTTACTACTAAAAAATCTGATCACACACTTTAGCAGTCCCACAAATTAATGCATGTGAGAAACATTTATATTAAGTAAAAAAAAAAAAAATGAGAATAAAACTACACTTTTAGTACTTTTAAGACAGCTTTATATTGCTGGTAAATATTCCATCATGTCCCAAAATTTCTGAAATGAACTTGCATTTTTCAGTTGAACTTGAAAAAATTCTGAAGTTCTAATGATCTTTGAAATGACTTTTCTTCTATATATCTCCGCCATGATTTTCTTAAGATTTATTTGATGCTGATAATTTGTTTTCAGGAATTTCATATTTTTAATAAAGTGATTACCAACTTCTAAACCCCTATGCAAAATTCCTAGCTTCAACATTAGCAAGGTTTCTTTAGTGATTCTTGCGGCATAAGGAAGCATTCCCGTACGTGTTATAAAAGAGAGAATGATTAATGCTGCTTCTGCTAAGACTGAAATGTGTGTCAATGTCCAAATCTTTTCATCCTATGTATTTCTTAAAGTGAAAGGGAAAAGAAATATTGGTAGCTTCCTTATATAGCCTTGAATGTGGTATGAAGTAAATGTACATCCTGACAGGGTTGAAGGACTTAACCTGGCTACATGTCTTAAGCTCTTATGTGAACTTTTGTTCTGGTTTTGCTTGTGGTAAAACACAAATAGCATAAAATTTATCATCTATCATCTTAACCATTTTGAAGTGTGCAGTTCAATGGTATTCAGAATATTCCCATTTGTTGTGCAACCAGTGCTATCATTCATCTCCAGAAACATTTTCACAATGAAAAACAAACATGAGACCCACTAAGCAATAACTTCTCATATTTGTGTTTTTAAATGTGTTTATTGTGGTTAAGTATGCACACTTCTAAGTGTACAGTTCAGTGGTTTTGTGATCAGCATAGTGTGTGTGTGTGTGTGTGTGTGTGTGTGTGTGTGTGTCTATCAATGAATAATTGGGTTGCTTCTAGCTTCAAGTTACTGTCTGATGTCCCTTCCTTCAACCTGCAGGATTTTCTTCAGCATTGTTTTTTGCAGGACAAACCAGTGGTAAACAAATTTCTTGTATTATTTATCTGAGGCTGTCTTATTTTCTCCCTCACTTTTGAAGGACTGTTTTGCCAGCTATAGAATCCTTGGATGATTTTTCTTCTTTCAGTGCTTTGAATATATCACTACACTGACTTCTAGCCTCCAAAGTTTCTATTAACAAATCTGCTTATAATCTGATTGAGGATCCCGTTATGTCACTGCTTTCAAGACGACTTCTTTGTCTTTTGACATTGTATTACAATATGTCTCATGTGAATGTCCATAAGTTCATCTTACTTGAATTTCATTGAGCTTCTTGAACCTTTATATTCTTATCATCAATTACATTTGGGAAGTTTTCTGTCATTATTTCTTAAAGTAATTTATTTATCCCTTTCTCTCTCTCTCTTCTAATTCTGGGTCTCCCACAATGCATATGTTGATCTACTTGAAGCTGTCCCATCATAAAATGAAAGCAAAGAATAGGGAATTTTGAATCTAAATTGCGGATGGGCAGATGCCTGCACCAATCACTTTTCCTCAATTTTTTCCATTGTGTTCCTTAAACTCAGTAATTTCTGTAGTCCTATCTTCAAGTTCTTGCATTCTTTTTCTGTTTGCTCAAATTACTTTTTAAATTCCTCTATTGTTTTCCTCAATTTAAAAAAAGTTGTTATCGATAATTTTAGCTCCGGAATTTCTTTTTGGTTCTCTTGACATTTTAATCTCTTATTGCTATTTCCATTTGGTGCATGCGTGCTTTAGTTTTTAAGCTTTCTTCCTGTCTTTCTTAGGTCCTTGAGTATTTTTAAAGGCAGTTGTTTGTAAATCTTTGTCTTATAAGCTTTCCTTTTGGTTTTTCTCAGAGATGATTTCTGTTGATTTAACTTTTATCCTTTAAAGAAACTGTATGTTCTTCATGTTTTATATGCCTTGTGATTTTCTTCTCCTCTTCCCTGCACCCCCACCTTTCTTCATTCAAACTGGACTTTTGAACTTGATATCATAACTGGAAATGAAGTAAACTCCCTTCTCCACGGTTTGCTGTTGCTTTGATTTTGAATTGTAGTCTAACTTTGTGATCAGGATCACCTTAATGTGTAAAGTCAAGGCCTTCTTAAGCCATTTTGAGGCTGCATCTTTCACTGGACATATTTATTAACTTTCTAAATATCTATTTGCTGTCACTTTTAAGTGTCCTATTCCTCAAATGTCTGGCTCCTAAAAGAGGCAAGAAAAAACAAAGGAGGAAAAACATGCTAATTATTTAAGTCTTTGGCATAGGGTGGTGGGGCCACAGGCTTGCAATAACGGAGAGGGGTTCCTCCTTCTATACCTGCAGTTGTGCAATCAAAAGAAGCAATGAACACTCAAGTTTGTTAGAGGCAAGATCCTTATTGCTCATCCCAAATCCCACAAGCTTAATGAAAGCTCTGGAGCCTGTCATGGTGTTGGGAAATGGGGATGGGGTGCCACTGTTGAGCCAAGAACTGACGTTGACAGGAATGAAGCATTATGTACAGTTCAAGCCTCTCCCTGGATGTCCCAAGCATTCAATACACTCCAGAGTTCCAAAATTGTTCTATCAGATTCTGCTGGTGTAGTTGTCTAGGTGTGGAGATGAAGTCTTCCTGTTTCGTATTTTGCATTTTCCCAGAATACTCTCTTTACATTTTTATTTTTACATAGATTATTTTCTTCCAATAACTCTACATATTTGTATAACATGTAATGACTACCCAAAAGTAGTCACAGAAGTAAGACACATAGTTTTCAAACTGCTTTCACATGAAGACATTGAGCTGTCTGCAGTGGAAATTTTTAAAATACAAGTCGAAATCTTTTTCTTAAGACCTTAAAATTTTCTCCTTAAAATAGTACTCAGTGCGCATAAGCAATGAAAGAATATTTTCAGAGAAAAAAAAATAATTAAGAGGGCTAAAATAATATTATAAGAATTAAAAACACATATTAAATGATCAGAAATGGATGAGTGGACTGTCATTTGGATCCAAACACATAAAACATTGTGATATTAAGCCATCAGTTAATTCTGAAGAGAAGAGGGCAGTAGAAAGATTGGGAGAATCATATAAGTTCCACCTGGCAGAGGAATGGAGCATGAAAGAGGTAGCTAATAGAGACCATAATGAGTTTAATAAACTTATTTTCCATTAATGCATCTAGTCTTACTGCCCTATGTCTCCTCTCTTTGCATTTTTTAAGTCTAAAAATTATTATTTTTTTTTTAGTTTGCTTGTTTGCTTGCTTCAGAAAAGCAACTAATTAACTTTTCTTGTTGGGTTCTTTGTTGTTTTTATTGTTTGATTTTTCCCATAGTATTGATAGTGTGTCCAGTTACAAAGATAGATAATTAAATTTTTCAATAGTGTATTTCTATAATTTTCTATTTCTTCCATCCTAACAATCTGTAAACCACTCCAAATTTCTTGTACTTTACCTTCTTTTAAAGACTCTTCTGAAAATGACCTCTTCCTTTCAGGTCCCTTGTAAAATTTATTTCATGTTCTAAAATTTTAGCTTTTAATACTTAATGACTTCCGAAAAGAATTTTGTAGAAATGCTTCCCAAAATTTAATGTTTATACGAAAGATTTTGGGGTCTTGTTACAATACAGATACTAATTCCATAGGTTTACAGTGGGGCCTAAGATTTCATATCTATAATAAGCTCCCGGGTGATCCTAAGGGTGCTAATCCATGGACTGTTCTTTGAGAGCCAAGATCTATGTGTTTATAATACTGTGTCATTATCACTGTGTAAGTAAATAAATAAGTAAATCGATAATGTTTTTAGTCATGAAGCATGGCAGTAAAGATTTTGGAGGGTTGTTTGTTTGTTTGTTTATAAAACACATTCTAGTCTAGATTATATTCCAAACTGGCCCAATAAAAAACATCCCTCTGGGTCTGTGTGGGGAGGAAAACTATAGCAAGCAACAATAAAAATGAAAACAAATAAACATGCCTATGTTGTACTCCAAAATTTTTAATTGACAATAAGGAAAAACTTATAATAAAAAAAATTGAGAAATTCATATCATTCACTCCACAGTGACAGTGAACCTTAAACCACAGCTCTCCAGAAACAAATGGCACAGATGCAAAAGTCCTAGTATAGATGGGAAGGGAGAATGTTTTGCAATACACAGGAAAGGCAATTCCTTCTTTTCAATTGAACAGAATTACAAATAACACAATTTAAAAATGGAGCCAAAATTGTACAAGCATTCCAAACAAAAACAAATATATATAAAAGAAAGTTTACAGTCATGTTAATAATTTTAAATGCTAATTATGAAAGTTTCCAATCATTCTTCACTTCCAGATGGATAAAGGAAAAAAAGTATGATAGGATACAGTGTTTCAAGATCTTGGAAAATTAGGGCTCTAATTTTGCTGAGAGTATGACTGCTAAAACATCTTGGGGAATATGTAGAAAATGCAAAATGTTCATAATATTTGACCTTAAAATTATACTTACAATTTTTCTTCAAATTCTTGCAAACACTTTGTATTAGTATGTTCACCCAGATATGTGGAGACATCTCCTTGTGGTTTTAATTTGAATTTTTCTAATGATTAATGATGTTGAACATCTTTTCATGTGCTTATCTGTTATCTGTACAGCCCTTTTGATGTAATGTCAGGTTGCTTGTGTTTTACTCTTGGGACTTAAAATTCTTTATATATTATCAATATAATTCTTCCTAGAATAAGTGGTTCACAAATATTTTCTCCCATTATGGAGTTTGTCTTTTCATCCTCTTAACAGAATTCCTCACAGGGCAAATTTTACTTTAAGGTCTATTTTCTCAATTTTCCTTGTAGGGATTATGCTCTTGTTATAAAGTCTTGAGGACTCTCAGCATATGCATAGATCCCAAAGATTTTCTTATATTATTATAATTTTATGTTTCACCTTTATAGACATTAACTTTTGTGAAGCACATGAAAGTTAGGTAAAGGCTTGTTTTGTTTTTTTGGCTGTGGATGTCCTGTTGTTTCAACACCAATTGGGGAAGGCTCTTTCCTCTCCTGAATGGTTTTGCAGCTTTGGTAAACATAAGCTGGGCATATTTGACTTTGTTTCTTCATGTGTTGTCTGCTCTCTTTTCTGGCTTACCTCCCTGGTTAGATCTTCCAGCAACTGTGTTGAATTAAGTCGCTGATGCTGGATACCCATGCTTCATTTCTGATCTTCAGGGAAATAATTCAGTCTTTTACTATTAAGTATAAAGTGAGTTGTAGGATTTTTAGCTAATATAAATAACATTTCCTTCATTTCTATTTTCTAAGCATATTTATCCTCAGTGGGTGCTGACTTTTGTCAAATGTTTCTGTTTGTGTCAATTAATGTAATCATGACTATCACGACTTCTTTAGCCTGTTAATGTGGTGGATTACATCGATTGATTTTCTAATACTAAACTATGCTTGCATACTAAAAGAGATCTCTTTTGGTTATGGTACATTATTCTTTCTTTATATTGTAAAATCTCATATGCTAATATATTTAAAGATTTTTTGCATCTGAATTAATGAACAATATCAGTTTGTAGTTTTTGTAGTATAGAAGCTAAATCTCTATGGATTGATCATATGATTTCTCTCCTTTATTAATATGTTAGCATTTTAGTAAAATGTATGGTAAAAGTATACATGAGATACAGATTTATAGCTAGGGAAGAGAGACACTTTCAAAATGATACTATTGGAAGCCTGAAGAAAGTGAAACTAATAAAGAACAGAATTAGAAAGTTTTCATTGTATACTTGGTAAATTTTAAATTTTAAGCCATGTGGCTATATAACCTATTTAATAAACATATTAAAAGCAAAATTTAATTGGTAGTGAGAAAATGTAGTGAGAAAAACTTCACAGACTATTGGATTTGTTTTCAAAATCATCAGAAGCATTTTTTTGGATAGGGGATTTTGAATAAGAAATGTATATTAGAAGATATTATAAAATTATTATTAATTTTCTCATGTGTGGTAATGGTATTATAGTTATAAAAATTTTCATTGTGACACATGAATTATTTAGAGGAGAAACTTGACAAAATGCAATGTATTTTTAATGATTTCACTTAAAGCTAAATTAATTAGTTAATTTTAAATTTCCAAGTAGATTTTTAATATTTTATTTATTAATTTATAGTTTTATTTCATTATAACAAGTTTCAGTAATATATTTATACTTTGTAATTTTAAGCTTAGAATATGATTTGTGTGATTTGACTTTACTACTTGAAAACAAAATATGTATTTTTTAATAATAGATTTTGAGCTCTAAAAAAATACACCATAATTAGATCTTCTGTAACCTTGCTTATTTTTTGTCCACTTTTTTGTCATGATTTGGGAGAGATGAATGAAAATGTGCTACTCTTTTCAATGTTTTTCTCTTGATTTTTCTTGGTATCACCTACAGCTTTATTTATGTATTTATTTGGTATTGGGGTTGAACCCAGAGCACTTTACCACTGAGCTGCATCCCCAGCTGCTTTTTATTTTTTATTGTGAGGCAAGGTCTTGCTAAGTTGCTGAGGCTGGCCTTGAATCTTCAATCCTATTGCCTCCGTCTCCCGAGTAACTGGTTGACAGGAGTGCCCCCATCCTTTCCCTCCCAGCCCACGTATAGTTTTTGCTTTAAAATTGATTAAATTATGCAATTGACATATTGTACAAAGTGATGGAGTACATGCGATGTTCTAATTTATGAATACACTGTAAGACAATTTAATTTAGCTAATTAACATATCCATTACCTTAAATATTTCTGTTTATGATTTCTTGTGGTCGGAACATTTAGAATTCACTTTCTTAGGGATTTTCAAGTGTTTAATACATCATTATTTACTAGAGTTTGAATTTCTCTTTGCCTTCCATAACACTTTTGGATGTATTATTAATTACTATTTTAGAAAGTTTCAAAATAATGTTTTTTCTAAAGTAGGAGTTAACAACTGAAAAATTGGGAAAAAATTTTTATGATTTCAAGTCTAAAATTAATTTTTTAATGTAAGAAAAAGGCACATTTACTCTGTACAGTACTCACTTGCTTTTTTTTTCTTTATATTTTGATGATTCATTATAGTTAGTAAATTAATCTATTTCTCTATACCTACTTTAGACTTACTGAATGCTCTTGTATTTCTCCCAGATTATAATGTTTGGGTTTCCTGCCAGAATTTAAGATTTTCTCTGTCCCTGAACAAGTCATAGTGGTCTAGCTGGCATGACTCTAGTTTTCCTAGTGGTGATCCAAAAGACCTTTCTTTATTATTATTTATGATTCACAATCCTCCTCCTAACTTGACCTTCCTCTTTATCATCATAGACCATTCAAATCCATGCTTTCACTCTCTCACATCCCAAACACAGAAGTGGGACAGTGATGGGAAGTATATCTACTGGATGAGCGTCAAAGTGCCAGCATCCTTACAACTAAAAGATGTGGCTCCTATTAATGGCAAGAAAGAGAAAATTTCAAGTAACCAGTTAGGGTTTCAATTGTGGTTTCATTGGACAGTAAATATTTGCACAATTTTTGTGTGAACTTGATAAAAGTAAGAAGCATATACACATAAGAGTTCTGTAGACATAAATTTGATCCTGTTGTCCAAATATGCAGAGAATTAGTGTTTACATCACAAGTATAGTAGCATTTAGCCTAAAGGATGTGCTAATTCCTATTTTATATGTAGTCTGAATTTGGTCTTTCTATTTGGTTTCTATGCATAACTTTATGTCGAGGTCATTAGGGCTCCACAGTAAGCTAAATCCTCCCCACAATGACCCAATGTTTATTAACTACCCACCAAATAAAGCCCAGGTATACTATTTTCTTTCCTCAGAATAATGTCATAATATTTGAAATAAGATAGTTTCAATTTGCTTTTAACTAAGTTCATTTTTTTTTTTTTTCAGTTTTCCAAAACAACCCAGTCCCAGAGTTTGAGAACTGGCCCCATGGTACTGAGAATGAAGAAAGAGGCAGGCAAATCCAGGAGCACACAGAGTGCAACTTACTAGGCACTTACTGGTAGAAGCTTGTTCCCAGGTGGCAGCAAGACCAGTGGATCCCTGCAGTCCATATCAAAAGATGGGGCCCAAAAGATGGGTCAGGATAAAAGTGACCTCCTCTAAGTCAGAATGTACTTCGTCTATCTCAAGCTAATTGTAGAGAGTGAGGAACACCCCTGACACCACAGTCTGGGTATAAAACTCCACACACCACTCTCATGATATATATATATTTTTTTTCTATTCATAGAATGCTGAAAAACCATACGGGGAAGACTGACCATGGTTACTCAGGAGCAATCACAGTGGTTAGGAATCAAGACTGCTGTAGTCAGGTCAGGAGAAATCCAGGTTGGGTCTCGATGCTTTTTCAATGGACGAGGCTCTGCCCAGGCACTGTCCTAAGTGCTGGTGAACACAAAATGAACACACATGATGTCTGCACTCACAATACTCACTAGCTCCAAGCCAGCAACCACTGGATATATAGTATACCCTTAAGTAATAAATGTTACACTGTATAGTGTAAAACGAATGTGATGTGAGATCAGTTTCCAAATTAATCTGCATTATTGTATTTCCTTACTCATCCCATCTTTCTTCCCTCTTTCTCTCACTTCCAGTTTTGTCTCATTGTTCCTCATTCTTCTCCAGTAGCCTGATCTCTGATTTGGCTTTGTTACTGACTTCCTCAAAGGGAGTGCCATCAAGCTTTCCCAATCCCATGGAAATGAATTTGAGACATGAGTAAGACATAGGTAAGGAGGAGCAGAGATGTTCTCTGCTCAAAATTCTCATAAGCCAATTAGGGGACGTGCTTGAAAGAGTGAGTTCCTTTTTCTTTGTAAAAATAATTTTTTTTAATATGTAAAAACATAAAAATGGAACATATTAATGGAGTACCATTAATATTTTGATATGCATATACATTGTGTAATGTTTAAAGCAGGTTAAACATATTCCTTATATGCTCATATTCCTTATAAACATTTCCTTATATACTGTTGTTTAGGTTTTTTTCTTTTTTGGTACCAGAGATTGAACCCTGGGGTGTTTAACCACCAAGCCATGTTCCCAGCCATTTATTTTATATTTTGAGATAGGGTCTTGCTAAGTTGCGTAGGACCTCACCAAGTCACTGCAGTTGGCTTTGAACTTGTGATTCTCCTGCCTCAGTCTCCTAAGCCACTGGGATTACAGGCATGCACTACCACACTCGACTATGTATTTCCTTATGGTAAAAACATTAATACTACTTTCTTCCACCTCTTTGAAATATGCAGTGTAGACTTTATAGACTTGTTCTCTGCAGTCACCCTACTGTGCAATAACGCGGCAGAACCCCTTTCACCCCTAGAACTGCAACTTAGTACTGATGGATCATCCTTTCCTGATCCCTACTTTCCCATCCCTCTCCCCAGTCTGTGGTAACCCCCATTCTACTCTCAACTTCTTTGAGATCAATATTTCTAGGTTCCTCATATGAATGAGACAATGCAGTTCTTGTTTTCCTGTGCTTGAAGTGTAATCTCCAGTTACATCCCTGCTGTTGCAAATGACAAGTTCCATTCTTTTTTAGGACAGAATTGTATTCCATGGTGTACTTGTATCACATTTTCTTTATCCATTCAGATGTTGACGGATACTAGTTGTTTCCATTTCTTGCCATTTTTTGTGAATAGTGTTGAAATGAACATGAAAGTGCAGATGTCTCTTTGGTATACTGATTTCATCTGCTTTGGATATATGTCTAGTACCAGGATTGCTGAATCAGTAACAGGACTTTTTTAAGGTTTTTTAAGGAATATCCATACTGTTTTCCAAAATGGTTGTATTGATTCATATTCTCACCAACAGTGTGTAAGGGTTCCTTTTAATCCACTTCCCCACCAACCTCCTTGGTATCTTTGTCATTTTTACTGGAGTGAGATGACTTTGATTAGCACATCCCTGATGATTAGTTCTGTAGAATATGTTTTCATATACCATTAGCCAGTTGTATGTTTCCGTTCAGAAATGCATACTTATTTCTATTGCATATTCATTGAGTTTTATTGAGTTCCTTCTATTTTCTGGATGTTAACCCTTTGTGAAATGTATGGTTTGCAAATATTCTCACCCATTCGCTCTGATGATTATTTCCTTTTCTATGCAGAATCTTTTTAGTATGATAAAAATTCCATTTGGCTACTTTTGCTTTTGTTTCCTATAGTTAAAAAAAAATCCCTGCAAATTCTAATGAAGCATTTCTCCAATGTTTTCTTCTAGCAGCTTCATAGTTTAAAGTCTTATATTTTAGTCTTTAATTCATTTTGGGTTCATTTTTGTAACTGGTGAGAGAGAAGAGTCTAGTTTCATTTCACTGCCAGCAATTTGATTGAATAAGTCCTCAAGTGAAAGATTAGAGTAAGTTAAACTGCATATGAGAAATGAAAAAGAATAAAGTAATTTATATAGCCTGTTTTTACACTGCCTGATACAATACCTGAGTATGGGCACAGATAGGTACATGGAAATGGAGAAGAAAATGACTCAGAAAAACTTCGACAAAATTGCTGATGCCAAATTATCCTGCAGATTTTCATCCTATTCAACAAACTGATGCTATTTACATCTTCTACTTAATGTAAAACTTGAAAATCAAACATATGTTGATTTTCGGAAACAAAAAGTAATTGAACTACATCGCATTCATTTTAATAGTTTACTGAAAGAACTGACTTTAAATATAGGCAACAAGGAGAATAAATTTTTAAAAGTAAATCAACAATAAGAACAAGAAATAGCAACACATTTTAGGCTGGTATAACATTCTCTAATGCTACATTACAAGCATATTAACTTTTTTCTGCCTGCAAATTTCAGTTCACCCTTATGATCAAAATTCTTTGATTATCTCTGCCCTTGTCAGATATTCTTTAAGATTCATGAAAGAACAATTCTAATTTTATTTATTTATTTTTAAAGTGTCCAATATAGAAACAAGAATAATTGTTTTAATTAGATGGCATTACATACTATGGAAAAATGTTCTTACCAGCAAGTAATAAGTATTCTTTTACTGTGAGATTTAGAAGAAACATTTATCCCATAATGATACGTCTGCCTTTTTTTTGACCTGAAATTCCACATCATTTTATTTTTCTGCTCTCTGAGTGGTCAAGTCTCTAAAAGGATTACCTTCCACCTAGTGATAACGAATCAAACTTATAATCCATCATGTCGATGAGAAGAAAGGATATAAATGGGAGGAGAAATTCAAGTTTGTTGGAGAGGAATAAATAGAGATTTCCAATTCCAAGATAGTAAACTATGCTATAGCTGCTTAAACTATCCCACACCTAAAGCCTGGAGACTCTGGAAAAAAACAAGATATCAGAATGGATGCAAACTAAAAAATCTTAGAGGAATCCTTGGGAGAATAAGATGGTTCTGTGTCAATATAAGGAAGAGTGGTGACTGGGAGGACAGAGCAGGGATCTGCATCCAGGAGAAGGGTCTATACAGTGTCAGAGTCAGAAACCTGATATACCCTTTGCCTTTTGACAGAGGCGTGACCCGATTGGATCCTCCTTGATGGGATGTGAGAACTTTGGGTGCTATTGTTGGCCAGGTAAACACTCAGAATAGTGAGTCATACCAATAAACAGATGGGTGTACTGTCACCTGAAGGTCCACCTTGTCCAAGTTCCTCATGACGAGAGCAATAGTGTCCCTGCTCTTAACACAGTGGAGTCAGGAGGATAATGCCAGAATCAGGCAAATTTTAAAAAAGGTCCACATAGAACAGCTAGCATGTTATCTATACAACTTCCCTTGCATTAGGCAGCTAAGTGTGTGTGGCCAGACAAGAGCAATGCCTTGCGCATGGAAGGAAGGTGCTCTGGATCAAAGGATGCCAGGAAAAAATGAGGTGTTTGAGGCTATACAGCAGTATGTAATTCAGAACTGTGTATTGCTGTTCATCATCTCACTTTTATAACAGAAGGACAAGTCTGATGTTTCAAGAGGACTAGCCTGAGTTTGGAGCAAAAAACCACAGTATTGGTGAAGTCTTGAAAAATAAAGGTAAAAGGAAATTTATCTGCAACAGAAGACAATGGAGACAATGGACAATGGAGCAATTTGAGAAGGGACTGAAAAACAGCACTATTAATATTTCAGAAGTATAAATAAGGCATTTAGAAACATGAAGTAGGAGTAAGTTGTTCTGACAGAGAAAGAGTTGAGAGATATTGGATATGAAAAATGAATTTTTCAAACAACTCACAGGCACAAACTGGAGGCCTCTCCAGCACACAATATCCCAAATTCCCTGTGGCCCATGAGTTCCACTGGGACACGTATGTTGCTCAAAGAGCATTTGGCCTTGGATACACAGTGACTATCTGTTGATTTCCTGATGACAGTAATTGATTTGTGTTCTGGCATGTAACCTAGTACTAAAATCAAAAAGAAGATCAAATTTCTTTAGGAACTTGTGGGACACAAATGCATCTAGATGATGATTCTGGATCATGTGGGGTGAAGTTCGGAGAAAGTTTTCTACCATAATAAAAATTAGTCTGAGCATAAAGTCTATATGTGAAGATCAGAGGTGAACCTTGTTCATACTTCAGTTGAAGTCTGTTATATCCTGGTCATGGGTATCATGGAGTTGTTTTTTATCTTCAAAATAAAATTGGGTTTTTTTATACTTGAAAGCAAAAGTGCTCAAACCAATAATAGTAAGTTGAAATATAGACTAGATGAGCCTAAAGAGCAAATTAGTAAGCTAATAGGATTATGGAGGTTTCCCAAAAAGCAGCACAAAGAAATAAAGAATGGAAATTACAAAAAGATTAGGACACACCCACATACCTCAAAAGACCATACTCAAAATTAGGTAGGTTATAGATGATTTATACAACATGTTCAGCAAGTGCAATCTAATATATATATATATATATATATATATATATACATATATATATATGTTTACAATTTTGCATAATTGAAATAAGACTATATTTTTCTCAAAAGCATATGCAGGTTTTAAAAAAGCCACAGCAAATCTTGGTTCATTTTAACATAAAAAACTATTTTCCTTGACTACAATTCAATAAATGTGAAAATCAGTATCAAGTAGATTCCTAAAAATATTCTCAAATTTAGAAAATTCAGAAGCATATTCCCATCTAACCAATGAGTTAAAGTTGAAATCATGAGGAAAATCTGAAGCACTTAATGATAAACAATAGTTGAATTTCAAAGTATCAAAAGGTTCACATTCATTCATTTTCCTAGGGCAAAGCAGTATTTCTAAGTATTTGTCAGTGAAAAACAAACATCAATAATAAATGAGTTTAAGTGTTTGCCTCAAGAAACTCAATAAACCACTAACACCAATATAAAGAATCTAGAGAAGAAATTGAAATCTCACAAATCCACAAAATTAGGAACAATAAGAATAATTAGGACAACTAATATGAGAATTTTCTGAAAACAAGGATCAATAAAGTACAAGTAAATAATAGCAACAGAGAGAGAGAGAGAGAGAAAGAGAGAGAGAGAGAGAGAGAGAGAGAGAGAGAGAGAGAAATTTCCCAAACTCGGAGAGGAGAACCACATGTAAAATAATAAAAGAACATCTACTATTCATTATTTAAATTATTTTTAAAAAATAAAAGAATACTTTGGTAAAGAATATGCTGCAAACCAAAAATCTAATTAATATGGTTCAATATATACAATCAAAAGAATACTAAATGCTAGAATTGGCACAAAAAAGGGATAGAGATTGAATAACAAAATTTAAAAGTAATTGTTAAAACTCTGAAATCATCATCAAGCATTTTCTGCTCCTTTAGTCCAAATCCCCAAGTCTAAGTGGCTTACCAGAGATGTTTTTCTACACTCTGAGAGAAAAACTCACACTCATAAAGGAGTTGTTCAGAAAATTCCTAGTTTTTTAAATAAATTAATGCAGCACTGATATTAAATAAGCTAGTACTATTCAAAGAGGTGGAAAAAGGCAGACTCATTTTCCTTTGAGTATAGAGGTAAAACTCTTAAATAATACATTTGCCGATGCGACCCATGGCTGTATTTTTAAAAATCATGATTTCATATCCACGTAGGCTTATCTCAGGAATGTAAAATCAAATGAATAATTTCAAGCTTATCATTTTATCTCACAAATTTAACAGGTTAAAGTAAATCACAAAAGATGGCAAAAAGTAATAATAATTTAATGTACATTCACAATTTTAAAATACCTATAGATTAGTAAAAATAAAAAAAGAATCTCCTTAATCTGATTAGTAGTATTTATGAAAAAAACCTTATGGAGAATGTCATGCTTAACACAGAAGATAAAAAAACCCACAAATTTCATTTAACATAAGTAAGAAGACTTAACATAAGTAAGGATTCTTGCAACAAGAGAAAATATAATTATAAAACATAGAAGAAAAGAAACAAAATTACTGTATATGTGGGTGATATGATCACTTACAGAAAAATAAACCTGCAAGATATTAGAGCCAATAAAAACATCCATCAAGATTGCTAAACAACAAAACCACATAAAATTCTCATAATTTTTAATATCTATAATAAAAAAGAAAATCCGTAATGGGAAACAATACATAACATCAACAACAAAATAGGCATTATACTATTTGGGAATTAACAAGAAAAAAGAGGACAAGATCTCTATGAAGAAAAATTTTAATCAATTAATATAAATGAAAACAAATAGATTATAACTTGTTTTTATATGAAAAGGTTTAATGTTACAAAGATGTCAGGTCTTAATCTATAAATTTAATGCTCTTCTAATAAAATTTTCATTAAGTGTGCCATGCATTTGCAAAACAATTATAAAATACATATGAAATAACTGAACACACAAAATAAAGGTCATCTCTTTAGGCTGACCCTAATGAGCTATGACCCAGACCTTTTTCTTTTTTCTTTTTCGAGACAAGTTCTTCCTAAGTTGCTGAGGCCAGCGTGGAACTTATGATCCTCCTGACTCAGCATCCTGACTAGTTAGGACTACAGACACGCGTTACTGTGCCTTGCTAAAAGCACATTTTTGACACAGAAGGGAAAAAAGAAAAGACAAAAGTCACCCACATAAAATAGACATATGTATGCATGAAAACTTTATTATTATAAATTATTACATCAAAAGTTAATGCTCCTGTGTACTAGTCTGTAGGTGGCCAAAGGTTATTTTGTTTTTACTTCAACCAAAACAAAACTAAAATATGAAATGGCAATTATAAGTGCATCTATATCAATCATTTTAAAACACTCTAGCCTAAAGGTTAATATTGGCAGAATATATTTAAAACAAATAAATTTACTGTCCACAGGAGGCACCCTTTAGATTCAAAGATGCAAACAGACTGAAAATGATTCTAAAATATATACAACAAATATGTGTATATATCATGGAAACATCAAATAAACAAAAAAGGGTGTCATTATTAATTCCAGAAGGAATAGAGTTTATAATTTTAAAAAAACACCAATTATCAGAGAAAAAGAGAGGATTTAATAGTCATAAAAGGAACCATTAATCAGGAAGTCACAAGTTAAAAGCACAAGAACCAAACAATAGAACCTCAAAATCATGAAGCAAAAGACAATAAACAAAGTGAGAAATAGAAAATTAATAATAGTTACAGACTTCATTACCATACTTTAATTAAGAGATAAAGCAACTAGGCAGGCTATCAAGGGAGAAGTAGAGAAATTGGAAAATACTATAAAATAGACATCTAGATAAACTTCCCAACTAGCTGTAACAGAATATATTTTCTGCTCAAGAGCATTCTCAAGGAAGGTCCATATGCTAGCCTATAAAACAGACACCAATAAATTTAAAAGGATAAAATTATGCAAAATATGTTCCTTTATTACACTGGAATAAAATAAGAAATCAATGGCCCAGGGAAATTTGAGAAACTAAAATGTATTTGGAAATTAATACACTTCAAGACAACTTATGATTAAAAAAAAAGATAAACAGAAAAATTACATGAAAATCAGAATATACTAATGGGATTAATGAGAATAAAAATACAACATAGCAAAATATGGATAAAGGCAAAGCAGTGTTTAGAGGGTAATTTATAGCTCAATGATGTCCGTATTAAAAAGTAGAAAGATCTCAAATTAAGAACATGATCTTCTAATAAGAAAAAAAAAAGAAGAGAAAATTAAACCTAAATCAGAAGAAGAAAAGAATAAAAATCAGAGCAGAAATTAAGAATACAAAATAATGAAACCAAAACCTGGTTCTTGAAAAAGATCAATGATATTGAGAAACTTTTAGCTAGATTGACCAAGGGGGAATAATGCAAAGACTCAAATTATTAGAATCAGAGATCAAAGAAAGGACATAGGTAAAAAAAAAAAAACCTTTGTAAAATAGAAGGGGATTATAAGGGAATACTATGAACAATTTTATTCTTTTTCATTAGATAAATTAGATTGTAATGGACTAATTTCTAGGGAAGAAAAAACAACTATTAGAGCTGATGCATGGAGAAAAAACCTATCTGAACAGACCAGTAACAAGTAACAAATATAAATTAGTATTCCAAAGGATACCCACAAGGAAAATCCACAGTAGCTTCACTGGCCTGCCCCTTCCCTACCCCCATCCCCTCCCCTCCCTCTCCCTTCCTTTCTTTTTCTTTTTTTCTTTCTTATGGAGGATTGAACACAGAGGTGCTTTACCACAGAGCCACATCCCCAGCATTGACTTCTTTGATGTAACACTAAAAGAACAGACACCAAACAAAAGAAATAAATTTGAAGGGTAGCTTATTGTATGTCAATTACACTTCAGTACTGCTGCTAAAATTGCACTTTCTTGCTTAACCAGAAACATAAATACAATTAAAGGATGGATAAGTCACAAAAATAAAATGTTTGTCATCTTTCCTTCTGAAAAACTTCAAAGAAGATGCATCAGGTGGGAGTATGTGTATGTCATCATCTTATAAATTATTAGGAGAAAAAAGAAGGCAACAAATTTTCCTTGAAAGAAAATTTAAAAATATATTTCTAATTTTGAACAAAGGATATAAGCAGCAATTTTTATTTTTTTTAAATTTTTTATTCATTTATTTTTGATCCATTGAACACAAATGGAGTACAGCTATTGTTTCTCTGGTTGTACACAAAGTAGAGTCACACCATCTGTGCATTCATACATGTACACAGGGCAATGATGTCTGTCTCATTCTGTTATTCTTACTCCCCCACCCCGACCCCACCCCTCCCTTCCCTCTATGCTATCTATCCTTCCTCCATTCTT
Organism: Glaucomys volans; assembly: GCA_020662805.1. Taxonomy (NCBI): domain Eukaryota; kingdom Metazoa; phylum Chordata; class Mammalia; order Rodentia; family Sciuridae; genus Glaucomys; species Glaucomys volans. The sequence continues at coordinate 350,387 of JAJEJO010001935.1, forward strand.
GCCTCCCTTCCACCCCACATTATGCATCATCATTCACTTATCAGAGAGATCATTCAGCATTTGGATTTTGGGGATTAGCTAATCTCACTTAGCATGACAGTCTCCAACATCATCCATTTACCTACAAATGCCATAATTTCATTCTTCTTCATGGCTGAGTAATATTCCATTGTGTATATATACCACAGTTTCATTATCCATTCATCTATTGAAGGGCATCTAGGTTGGTTCCACAATCTAGCTATTGTGAATTGAGCAGCTATGAACATTGATGTGACTGCATCACTGTAGTAATGTGATTTTAAGTCCTTTGGGTATAGGTCAAGGAGTGGGATAGCTGGGTCAAATGGTGGATCCATTCCAAGTTTTCTAAGGAATCTCCACACTGCTTTCCAGAGTGGCTGCACCAACGTGCAATCCCACTAGCAGTGTATGAGTGTACCCTTTTCCCTACATCCTTGCCAACACCTGTTGTTGCCTGCATTCTTAATAAAAGACATTCTAATTGGGGTAAGATGAAATCTTAAGGTGGTTTTGATTTGCATTTCTCTTATAACGAGGGATGTTCAACATTTTTTCATAAATCTGTTGATTGCTTGTAGATCTTCTTCTGTAAAGTGTCTGTTCATTTCCTTGGCCCATTTATTGATTGGGTTATTAGAATTCTTGATGTAAAGATTTTTTAGCACTTTGTAGATTCTGGAGATTAGTGCTCTATCTGAAGTGTGTGTGGCAAAGATTTTCTCCCACTCTGTAGGCTCTCTCTTCACACTGCTGATTGTTTCCTTTGCTGAGAAAAAGCTTTTTAGTTTGACTCTATCCCAATCATTGATTCGTGCTTTTATTTCTTGCACTTTGGGAGTCATGTTAAGGAAATCTGGTCCTACACCAACATGATGGAGATTTGGACCTATTTTCTCTTCTATTAGGTGCAGAGTCTCTGGTCTGATTTCTAGGTCCTTAATCCACTTTGAGTTGAGTTTTGTACAGGGTGAGAGATATGGGTTTAGTTTCATTTTGCTGCATAAGGATTTCCAGTTTTCCCAGCACCATTTGTTGAAGAGGCTGTCTTTTCTCCATTGCATGTTTTTGGCTCCTTTGTCAAGTATGAGATACCTGTATTTATGTGGGTTTGTCTCTGTAGCAATTTAATAATAGTTAACCCAAGTGACTATTAAGAAAATGAATATTCTACCTCATAAATTAAGAGATAAATTAATTTGAGTATCAACAAGGAGTCAGCATATAAAAAATAGAATTGGCAAAAAAAGTACAAGTCAGAATTCTCATCTACTGCTAATGGGATTGAAAATGGATGCAGTCATTTTTCAGATATAGTTAGAAATATTTGTTTAAATTAAGGTATATATTATCTTATAGCAATTCTACTCCTGGGTATGTACCCTCATAAAACTCCTCATTTAGTAGATAAAAAGACATTGATGTGTCTATTTATCATGGCTTGATTTGTAAAAATGAATGGAAAATAAGTTACATGGGAATAATATTTTTGAACTATCACATGCAAATGGTAGTATATAACATATTATCTAATAAAAGAACTCAGTTTAAATATATTAATAGGAGTGGATGTCAAAAATCATAAAAGTAAAGAAATCAGAATTAGAGTGCTCCTTAATTAAATCAGTAAAATAACTCTCTGAACCCACAAAAGACTTGGTCCTCTACAGTTCATAGATGCATAAGTGTAAGTAATTGTAAGAAATATGGAAGGGAAGGAAGAACACATATTAAATAAGAGCAGTAACCAATAGAAAGGAATAAAATTTGGAGCACTGTAGAATTAGCAAGGAGGTTTGCAGGGAAACAGAGTTTAAAAATAAAATGAAAGGCAACTAAATAGAAAAAAGCATGGGCTTAAATCAATGATGGTGACAAATCATAATCTGAGACGACATCAATGTACTGTGAACCTACAATCCTGACTTAATATGTTAATTTACTGAAAACATTATGCATATTGCATGCTTTCTGGATGTTTTATAACCCAGAATGCAGTGTTCTGCTGCCCTGTTGCTATGTCAAGAAGATTGTGTGCATGGAGATGGTGGATAATCAGTATGAGACCTAGCAAATGGATCAGAAGACGTCAACTTACTTAAAAGAGAACACATTAGTAAGTAGTTCTTGAACTTACTCTTTTTATTTTATTTTTGTTTATTGCCAAGCTAGGTTTCAAGCCCAGGGCCTTGCACATGCTAGGCAATGCTCTGCCACTGAGCTTCTCCTGAGTCCCTTTCAAACTTATTTTGGTGACAGAACACCAGAGAGTCACAGTACTTCCTATACGACATTCTTAAATATCACTATATTAAATTCCATGAATATTAGAAAGTATTTTTAGAAGAAAGAATGAAAGCAACTAACCTAGAAATAGATCCCTGAATATTTGACTAGCATTTTCTATTTCTTTTTATTACTATCTAGTACTTGAGGATTATATTTTTGAAAACTGGAGTGAGTACTAATGCATTATAAAGACTTAGAATTTAGAAAGCATCCTTTTGTTCAATTGATTCTCTAAATGTGGAAAAAGATTTCTTTATTCCAAGTGTGCAGTCATTCCTTTATTCAAAGTCATTCCTTTATCCACCCATGCTTTATGAAAGCATAGTTGAGAAACATTTCTTTCAGTAATTGTAGAGTTTCCAGTCCAAGTCCAAATTTATGCAGCATAGTATATTACTCGAAAGAAAAAAAAAATTTGTTTTCTGTATTCAAATTACCAAACTTTAGGGGAAAAGTCAGTCCTTACTTCTATTCATGCAAATTTTCTACAGGTATAAAATATAAGTCCTATAAGATATGTAAAATTTATCTTGGAAAAGAAAAAAAAAGTACATCTATCCTTAAGAACTAAGAGAATGGGGAAAGTGGTGGATTTGTTTAAGCACTGGAGAAGCAGTTCTATCCTCCAGCACTCTCACTTCCCCTCTATCATTCCTTCTGTGATTAAACACTCCTGATATCTTCAACCTTTTTTTCACATACATCAAATTATTCACCCTGCAATCCTTATGCAGATAATGAGATAGTAATATAACCCACAGTGTAGCACATCTGATGGGTACTAAGGCAAAAGGATGGAATCAGTGACTGAGCACAAGTACCCACAGCCTAATTGACAATATTTTTTCATTCTCACATCCCAGTTTGATCCTGTTTTCTTCATCCTCAAGTGGAAATGACATGGTCTCTTGTTTTAGACTCTTCATGCTTACAAGTTTTTTCCACCTTTTGCTTTAAAGTGATAGTAGAGTTTAAGGAGCATTTTAGATCTTCGAGAAACATCAAGTAGACGTTTGGTGCATGAGGCATACACTGCAGCAATCATGGTCCAATTCAAATGTGCTATGGACATGGCAAGGAACAAGTGGAGGAGTCAGAGTAGGAGTCCTTAGGATGTTTTGTATTTAGTAGACAAGAAGAGAGGAGAAAGAGGAGAAGGAAGTGAAATAGGAGGAGGCAGGCGGAGTCAATCCAAGAGAAGATAATACCAATATGGAGGAAGTGGTCCAGACCAATGACTAATGAAAGGTTGAGATCAATGAAGCCCGAAAATTGTCCACAAGACTCAGTGATGTGGGAGTCAGTGTTGACCTAGTGCTCAGAAGTCCACAAGAGAGATGGGAGTAGAGAGAGACAAGAGGGCAAAGAAACAGATAACAAATAGAGAAGATTGGTGATGCAAGGAAAGAAAACATTTATTAGCTTTGTTCAGAGAGAAGAGAATGTGAAAGAAAAGATTGTTTTAGATTTTGAAGAAATTTGTTTGGTATACTTTTTAATTTTTTAAGTCAATGTGATAAGACAACCTCAAAGATTTTTATTATATGGGAAAGGTGTGTACTATTACAAAGTATATAATTCCTGGTGGAAAAAAAAGAGAGATGAGACAGAATTCAAAGTAAAGAAAAGGAGATTATCCTCAGGTAGGAGGAAGACAGGCTCTTTGTGTCCAGTAGTGACATAATTTCTGCCAAGTGAATACATACATTTTGACCATTTCCAGTCGCCACCACAGGTCCACCAAGGTATATTACCCATTTTACAGATGATAAAACAAGACCAGAACAATCTAACCCACCTAGGTGGCAGAGAAAAAATACAAGAATCAAAATGTGCATCTGGTTGAAAGCTCAACATAATTTTCTAAATCAGGAATTGGAATTTTTTTCTGCAAAGGATCAGATAGTAAATATTTTAGGTGTTATGGGTCATATGGTTCTGTTTTAACTACTCAGTTCTGCTACTATTTGTGTAGGTAACACATACTCAAACTGGTAGGATCATAATCTTTAATGGATACTGAAATCCTGAATCTACATAATTTTAGATGTCATAAAATCTTGTTCATTCTTCTTCTGGTTTTTATTTTAACCAACTTAGAATGTGAAAAGCATTTATACCTCCTGGATCATACAAAAATAGGCAGTGATCAGGAGTGACTTGTGAGTCATGGTTCGTTGACTATCATCTGCCATTCATCACAGTTAAATAACCTATCAACTTTCAGATTGCTTACTTCCTACCTTAGCAAAGTCTCCTTGGTCTTCCTAGAGTCTAATCCCTACTTATTTTCCAGCCATCACTGAATGCTCTGTACACATGTGGTACTAATATTTTTGTCACCCTGAATCAAACACCCTCATTCCCTTCCTTTCCCTTAGCACCTGAGCCTCACTTCTCAGGTCTTGCTACATCTTTACTTGTCTGAGCACATCCCACAGTCCAAAGCAGGTGTATTTTGCATTGCACGGTGACTACCAGAGGGGCAAAGGTGTTTGCTGCTCAGATACCATTGGCTTTTCTTAGTCCTGGCAGTAAAGCTACTTTTTTCACTTATTAAGATAACTTTTCTTTGTGCATTCCTAGTTTCAAAGTTCAATGAAGGAGAAAATATATAATTATACCTCTCCTGTCCCATCTCCGCCAGTCTTCTGATCTCAGGAGTCTATTTGTCATGTTACTTGACAGAGGGGAAGGTGTGTCCACCTGTGCAAATGCTTTGATAGATCTCAGCAGACAGGGCTATTCCTGAGGGCTGTTTCATCTCAAATGTGCAACTGAATTAATACCCGGGTTATACCACGATTTTCCTTCAACATTGGGTATAAATGTTATAAGACATACATTAAAAATAATTTTCCTTTAAACTAGGATACTTCTGACAACTGATTCTGGATTTGCTTTCATCAGGAAGGAAGTGGATTTGAGGGAAACCTTTTGTTTGTGAATTAAAGGTTGAGCCCCCATCTCCTGGTCTCCTGCCCTGATTTGGGTCTTTCTCTGAATAAACTCTTAATTATCTTTCTACAGAGTTGCGGGCTCATTAATAATCCACTAGTTTACGCAGCCACTTAATTCCCGAAGGCTTTGATTCCCTGGAAATGCAAACTGAATATTTTAAGTATAATGCCTGTAAAAGCAGATCATGCCAGGATACAAAAAAGAGCCCTGCAATCAACTTTATTCCATCTGCGTAAAAAACTGATAAATGTATCATATTTCAGATGAACAAGTTCACTGTGCCATTCTAAGTACTCAAATCTTTTCTAAAAATAATTTCGTTTCTATCTCATATGCAAGCTTTCAGGACCTGCTGATAAGACTGACAGAAAAAAAATACAAAAAGAGAAAGATGAGTAACTAAGTGGAGGATGGAAGCTGAATGGTGAGAGCTCTTTGGTTCACAGACCATGTGGAAAAACTGTGAAACCCACAGGGACATCACATGTTTTTAAGTTGACATTTGAGAATTTGATCATAACCAAAAGTATATTTGTCAGTACATTATAGGTTTTACAATGCTGTACATATATTTTAATTAAAATCTTTGGAGTTAGTTTGTTAAATTTCAGACAATTCCAGTCTTCACTGTCAAACCAATCCGTCAAAGGAACTGACTTTATTTTAAAAATTAAATAATCTTGTTAATTAATACACATCCCCTTCATGAGCTTCTCACTGCTGTGTTTGAAATCTGAGAAGTTACCTTGGGGAGCCTCGTCTGGGTGTACTTCCTAGTGAAATAAAGTCCTGCTTCCCAGGAGAGAGACATTCCCAAACTGTCCTTTTGTTAGGTGACCAGGTGGTTTGTACATACCAAATTTGAGGACGTTAGTGAATTCCAGACTGGGAGATGTTTACCTTTTCTTCAGAATAGTTCCATGTAAAGTAGAAAAAGAGTGACAAAATAGGAAAATGGAGAAAGGAGAATAAGCAAATGGATTCTTGAACAGAATAATCTTTTAAAAATAATTTATTTATATTTTTTAGTTTATTTTTAATTTTTAATTTGTCCTAATTAGTTGTACATGACAGTAGAATGCATTTATGCATTTTGATAAATTATACATAAATGGAGTATAATTTCTCATTTTTCTGATTGTACATGTTATAGAATCACATCGGTCATGCAGTCATACAAGTAAATAAGGTAATAATGTCTGTTTCACTCTCTATATAATTCACTAGGAAAAAAATAGAATTACCTTAGATTAGGTAGAGGGGAGTGAAGGGAAGGATAATAGAGCAGAATAAACTTAAGGAAGAGTACACACAGAAGTTGAGAATCTAGACATTGATTTTCTTATACTATCCATGGTCTTGGAAAACACTCCTATGTCCACAGGGCTGTACATACCTGGTCTAAAGACATCTGATAATAAATCTCTAAGGAAGACAGGAAGAAATAACAAAAGGCAAGATAAGAAACAAAATGTCAGCCACCAGAGAAAAACTTCAAGTCCCTCAGCCCTCCAAGGGCCCCATGAAACAACTCAGTGATATGCAGGCTACCTTATTGTATTAGTCAACATTTTGTCATTGTGACTAAAATATCTGACAAAAACAACTGGAAGAGGAAATGTCTATTTTGGCTCCAAGTTTCAGAGCTTTCAGTCCATGGTTTGCTGGCTCCACTGTTCTGGTCCTGAGGTGGAACAGAACATCATGGTGGAAGGATGTGGCTGAAAAAAAGCTGCTCAACTCATGGCAGTCTGGAAGCAGGAATTGGGAGGAAGGGGCTGAGACTAGCTACAGACTCCATGGGTATTCCTCCAGTGTTCTACTTCCTCCATCTCTGCCTCACCTACCTACAGTTTCCACTTTTCCAAGTAGTCCATTCAAAGTATTAATCCACCAAATGGATGGATCCACTGATACTGTTAGAGCCTTCATGATGCAATCACCTCCCAGAGTCCATCTCGGACATTGCTGCATTGGGGACCACGTCTTCACCGCATGAGTTTTTGGGAGACATTTTAGATCCAAACCACAACAACTATGTAAAATGCACAGGAGGTAGAATTTGCAGTTGATTATGAAACATCTCCTAAGAAAAGAACAAAAATGCCTGACAAAGCAACCAGAAGAAAAAGATCAGAGCCAGCTGAGAACACAGTACTCTGGCCTACTCACAGACACAGCATCTCTAGGGGACCCCAGAAATTCTGGCAGTCTAAATCCGCAAGAAAGGTTATATCGACAAAGCTGGGATGATCTGTTTTGTCAAGAGTCTCAATCTCTTTATGTGATCTAAGTAATGTTTGAAATATTTTATAGTATCTTGTCCAACTACTATTATAGGATTGCTGATGTTTCACATGTGCTTGGGAGTCCAGAGTGAGTTCAATAGGCCACCTGACAATGTTTCATAAAGCTAATTAGTGAGGGGAAATATTGAACTGTCAGTCAAATGGCAGTTTGCATCTACAAACCACTGACACTTTGAAGCAGATGGTGAAGTTCACGTTGCTTTACTAGCAGTTGCACACAATTTTATTAACTGCCCACCGCGTTAAAAGCACAGGTAATAATGAAGAGGACAGGCAGTAAGTTCATAGAATGCAGTATGGGAAATCTACTTTACAAGATAGATGAGAGTTCACAAGTGTGACCCTGCCATATATACCCATCAAATATTCCATTGCCAGTTGGCATTTCCTAATGTCTGTGCTTCCCTCCCACCATTTCCCTACCTGCATATTTTCCCCTAGACCTTGGCTTTCTCTCCCAGAGGAAGTGAACTCATGTGCATCTTGCCCAACACACAAACATATGTGGCCACAATATCTCTACGTGTGAATTGTGGTTTCACTCACCACATGACATCATCTTTTTCTGCCAATATCTCCTGCCAGTCCATGAAGAATAGCATGTCTCACTCTTCTTTATAGATCCAATGTTTGATCCTAACAGTAGGCATCGTAGGGTCAAACTCCACTTTCAAAGTCAATTTGAGGACCATGAACTCCATGAAATGTCTCTAGCTGTCCTTTGGCTTTGAAGTCTTCTTTGCTCCCTCATCTCCTTCACCAATTTTTGTGCATCTAAGAGTTCTTCCCAAATACTGCATGTATTGTAATTACTTGTACTGTAAGAATCTAACTAGACTCTGATCTCTTTGGGGAGAGGAGATGCACTCCCCAAAGAGTTTTTGCTTTTCTCCATATCTTCCATTGAATTCACCAGAAAATGGGAAAAGACCCATTGCTTACATGGTCCAAGCAAACTAAGCATAACAGCCCTTCTCAGCTGCTCTAACTTCTGTCTGCACCACTCTGTCATGTGGTCACTAAGTTGTGCCACTTGGACATTTGTTCTGACCCTGGAACCCTATTCAGCTCATTCCTGTCTGAGAGCCTTGCAGTTGTTTCTCCCTCTGTGGAATATCAGCTCTTTGCTCTTCAAAGTCTATCTCTTTTGAGATGTCTCTGACTCAATCAGAGACAAGCTCAAAGATCACTACACAAAAATATTGTTCCCAACCATACTAATTTATGTAGCCTCAACTTCTCAAGGAAGCCTATCACTCCATGTTTCTCACCCAGTTTAATTTTTCTTGTTCACTTACAGCCCACGCACTACTCCTTAATATTTGTGCACCCCTATATGCACACACACCATTCACCCCCACACACAAATATGAAGCAAGCCAACAGAGTCTTGGTCATCTGCTGTCACAGTCCTATCCCCAGGAGCTTTGTATAAAGTAGGTGCATAATAAATAGTATAGAATAAATAAATTATAAAAAATTCAAGAATGATGGTTAGAATAAAAATATGAACAAACAAAATGATAAAGTCCTTGTACCCAATTACATTCACTGTTTTTAAAAATCCAGAAAAGCATTTTCTGAAGAATTTTTTTCCCTGATCTCTACACTGATCTCTTTGAAAAACCTAAATTCAGGTGTTTGGACCTTTGAAGAAATGGAAGTTTCTGAGAAAATGAGTTCTGAACAAAATTCAATTCAAAATTACATCAAAAGCAAAGTTCCATGACATTACTGTGGAAACCAGTATAACATATTGTTCAGTAAAACCTACAGAACCTACTGAACCAATTTGGAAATATAGTTGGACCCTACACTTTTAAGAAGCACATTCATGGTTTACCAACTGGGCAAGGGTTTCTTCCCCCAGCCCTGCCCCAGAAGGTCAGTCATGACCTGCAGTCAAATCTAAGATCAGACCTGTGTGAAGCCCTGATCATGAGCCAGGCCTGGGCTAAACTCAAGTGATTCATAGACCAAGAAAAGATGCTGGTAGACAATCAGAAACAGAATTGTGAAGAATGGGAAAGGGCATTGCTGGGGAGGTGTCACCAAGAAGGTCTCTTTATGTACATGATGGCCTACTTTGAGAAAATTAAGTATGAAAACAAAGTGAGACCTGATACTACAGAGAAGCAATAACTGTAGAGAAGGACTAAATGAAGTCAGAACACACTCATGCCAAACTATATTTTAGCAGAAAGCAAAGAGAACTGAAAAAAAAAAATGCTGAAATATTTGGGACACTCAAACATTACTTATGAAGTAGTATAATTATCAGGTAAGAATGAAATCCCAAATGTTTAGATTTAAGATTTTCAAGAACAAATATTGAGAAAAACAAATTTCAAGGTTAGCCTAACTAACCTTGAAATGATGGGACATTTAGACTAAACTTTAGTCCTCAAAATAGAATCATTTTATAAACTTAATTTCAAAATATGCTTAGGTTCACAGAAAATGTTCATAGTACAAAAAGTCCCCATCTGTCCTTTACACAGATCCCACATCTTACACTGCCATGGTATTATTGGGGCTCAGAACATGACACCCCAAAGTATGGAGCCTTGGCATATCCATTAAACTGAAGGGCACTGGGAGGACCTCAGAGCCAAAGGTCTTTATGAACATCTCCTGCCCACCTTCTCTCTGATCCATCCACCTGCCCATGAAGAGATTCACAGAAATTGAAACTTTCTTGAAAGACAAGTCATAGAAACTTTAACACTTCTTACCCAACGCAAAACATAAAACCTAGAAAGTTATTACTCTGATCTTTTCCCTTCTGCTTTGACAGGTGCCCTGCCCTACACCCAAAGGAAAGGAATGTAATAAATCTGAACAGAGAGGACTCTCTGGTTTTCCCTTTTCTTTTTTACCATTGAATCACAGCCTCTTGTTCAATCATACTTCTCTAAGGCTCACCGTTCTTCATTAAACCTATCCATAAAAATGGACAGTTCTCCCTGGGTCTTTGGCTCTTGTGTCACGTAAAACTTTGCTTAAAGAACCTGGTAGTTCTCTTCTCTTGCTAACCTCCTTGTGTTCTAGGAGTGCTGGTCATGATGCTTATTATGGTTTAGGAAAAGCATCACAAATTCCCACCTCTATAGTATGTTGGTCAAAACTAAGAAACTAACAAAAGTATATTACTATGAATGAAACTACAGATTGTATTGATATTTCATCAGTTTTTTTCACTAAGGCCCCTTTATGTGTTCCAAGATCAAATCCAGAACACCACAGAGCATTTATCCAAGCAGAGTATTTTAAATCATAGCCTTATTCTTAATGGGGATAAAATTATAGTTATAAATATAAATTCTGAAAAGATGGGTATTATAACACCATTACTGATTTTTTGTGTTTAATAAAGGAGTGTTGTTCTATATGAAATTTATTTCCTAGTAAAACATTACAAGAAAATTATACTTTGATTATTAAATTAAATTTCCTATTGATTTTCATTATTATTCCAGAATATATTATTATTATTTTTTGCTACTTGATCTTCAGTAAGCAGTGGTTCCCAGCACTTGCTTTAATTTCCTTCTTTTCACACTCTTGAGCAGGTAATGATGTGTAAACATACCCTGACTTACATTAAGATGTTGATGCAACTTCCATTTTTTGTAAGACTTTCTTAATCTATCACCTTCAGAAATTTGTTTATGAGACTTTCTAACAATGTGCTCACAAAGAGAACATGTCAGTTTTATGGTGACACACAGCTACTCATGCGTAATGGAATCATCGCACCTCAGTAAAGTAAGCTCATTCTCCAAGACTTGAGCAAGTCACTCAGCCTCCCTCTAGATCATCCCCAAAAGAGGAGAAAGAACTCCAGAGAAATGACACCCCACCAAATTAGGATGGACAGCAGGGGAAAGGCAATACAGAAGAAATGAAACAAACATGACACACAAATATTCTATTTAGGTACATTTCATCAGGTACAATAGCTTTCTTTCACCCCTTCACTCTTTTCTTCTTTTCCTTTTTTAATTAGAAGTAGGACATAACAAATTAAATTTAAATACTCTTCATTACTTTCCTGTCTCCTTGCCCTTTCAAAGACTGTCCTGTAAAACAGCGATTTTGATTTTTTGCATTGTAATTCCTATTTTGATAATTTTATAAAATAGATAATTAAAGAATCTCTCTCTCTCTCTCTCTCTCTCTCTCTCTCTCTCTCACACACACACACACGCACACATACACACACACACAAGCACACACACAACCTGTCAGTTGACTCAAATGACAGAGTTAGTCCAGATGAAAGAGCACACGTCTGTAGGCTGCATGACAACCTTGTTTGAAATCCTCCTCCCCATTCCTCCTCCCCAACTTTCTCTTCCCCGGAGGTGACAAGGATAATAACGCATACAGAGTGAAGAGTTGGTGCTAAGTAAAGGGAGGCTTCAATTGTATGATTTTCCTCCTCGAGTTGTCTGAAAGGGCACACCATTCTCCCAGTCATAATATGGTCTTCTTTGGTTTACTTTCTAGAAAAAAAATCCTGTTTTTTTCTGAGTCCTGGTTCTAAACCCCTACCTTGGATACTAGTAGAGGCTGATGAGTGGGAGTGGATTTTCTAAACATAGAAAGAGGAATAAATAAACCTGCCAGGAGAAAAAAAGTACAATCTATTAGAGGTTCTGATCATCCTATTTGTCACAGATAAATAGCAGAAGCATTAGTGTACATAGCACTTATAATTCAGAGATCATCATTATACCAAATGACAAATGATGTTACTATAATTTGCCATTTGTCTTTTTTCACATAGTTAAAAAAACATAATTGCAAAAAATTATGACAACTTGCCAATTAAACAGACTCATTCACCCACAGATGAAACATACATCTTTGCATTTTTCAAATTAAGTTGGAGTGGGTTAGGGAGGCTAAGAACCAAAGTGTGTAATACAATGATTTATCAGGAAGCCTGAATAGGTATGCATTAAAAGTGGAACAATTCCACCTCCTTTCTAGGGCCTCTAAGCCACCTGGAAATTATTGTCAATTATAAAACCAAGAATCTTCTGATTTCTTATTCACTACACTTTCACTTGTGAGTATAATCCGATCTCATCTTTCTTTCTTTCTTTTTTTTTTTTTTTTTTTTTGTGGTGCTGGGGATTGAACCCAGGGCCTTGTGCTTGCAAGGCAGGCACTCTACCAACTGAGCTATATCCCCAGCCCCTGATCTCATCTTTCTTGCACTTTTATTGTGCCAGTGGGCAAGTGATCTAATACAAGAAGAAGGAATGGATTGATCTTACAGGACACAAAGAAAAAATTGAATTGTACATGTATATAAAACCACTAGGCATATCAACCTGTAGATAGAGAATGAAATATAGCATGTGTTCTCAGAAAAATTGTACAGAAAGAGAAGAAAGACATGGTAACAGATGGCCAATTTGGGGGTGTGAAAAAAACCTTGTGGAAGGGTGGTCAGGGCTGCAGACATCCAGTCCTGATGAGAACAAAGTGACAGCCATCTCAATGAAGATTCAGGTCCAGACAGCTTAGGGACCCAAGAGGATGAAGGGAGCTCCTTCAGCAGATTCATCTTTGTTCTTATGTTCATGAGAATTTGTGAGCCTATGTATCAGTCTCTAGTGGTAGAAACTTCTATTTGCTTGTGAGGGGACCACCCCTTTATTTGGAAGAAACACCTGTTTTGATCACACAAAATGTAAAATGATGAGGTATTCATTTTCCCACCTATCAAGGGAAACCAAACCAAACCAAATCCCAAAGGAGACATTTTAGGTTTGGTTAGTAAAGAAAAAAAAAAAAAAAAAAAAAACCATGGTGTGCATTAAAGCATCAACTCAAGACTGTAGTAGAGAGTATGGTAGATACACAGGTTGTGGGGACAACAGGGAGAGGTCTCACCCCACATCATCACAACTGTCATAGGGCAATTCACTTAAATTCTCTCTCTTTCACTTCCTTATCGTAAATGAGGCTGATCATGATAACTAAGTCAAGGGACTATTGTGAGAAGTCAAGAATTGAATTCTTCACCCTTGGTGGATGCTCAGTAAGTGTCAGATGTTGTCTTCTGGGTGAGGAGGAATATTCTTTTCCTTCTATGTTAAGATGGAAGAATCCAAAACTGGAGCCTGGTCTCTTTGAGATGGATCTGATTTGCGGAAAGAATCTCAGTGTAAGAACAGAAATATGTCCTTGCCGTCTGTTGGAATGTGAGATATGCCAGCTATGATTATTGGAAAGGGCTAATTAATTTAAGACTGGATAAAACCCAAAAAGCAGAGTCTTCGTTTGCAAACAAAATTGTGTTACAGCCAAAGCTTTGTCAAAGAAAAATCGAAATACTTCCAAACTCATTTTTATATTTTGTGAGGATAGGGTTCTCATGGACAGAAAAAAATATCCATTTCTCCAGCACTGATAAAACTGGGAATGATAATCTAAACACGGAGCACCAGCATATGAGATTGTGGAATTCCCATTTGTACCAGCTATATTTCTCTTTACAGAACTGTTTGAATTTCCCCTGGGAAGAGACATAATGCAGACTCAATCTGAAACTTGGGCAACTTGGCCAAAACATGCACATTTGTTTCCTTTTAATTTGTTCAAACGCATCATCAACACAATCAGAATCCCTGTGCAGTTGGTACTGGACTAGTTAATTAGCAAACATAAATAAATATGTGAGAGAAAATAAATTTGCTATTTAGAATGTATTTTGCGACTTTTAGGTAAATATTCAGAGATAGCTTTTCCATTTCTGTAAGAAGAATGCACTATCTGACTTGAATGGGTGGGTGATCCTAATCTACCATATTTCACCAAGTGTCACTTAATGCAATAATGGGAAATATTATTTCAACACTTAGTAGTGGCCCACAAGGAAGAGGTTAGGAGGATATTTATAGAGTTTGGAGGTCTGGGTCTAAATAGTTTGTGGCATATCTTTCAAGTCTGGAATCAATTGTCATTATAGTAGTGTAAGACTGATAGCACAGAGGGGTGAGGTCTTGAAATGAGTGTAAGGAATACTCTTTCCCTTGTACCACACTCTGACTTCTCTCTCCCCAAGGCTAGAACTCTTTTCCTCTGAGAATCCAAAGGCCATTCCCTTTTCTCCCCTCTCTTCCCATTCCCTATCTCTCTTGCAAGTGCCCAGGTAATCCAGGTTTCTGAATCCCTGAACCAGGGAAGAGAGCAAGTAATAACCTTATGTTTCTCAAGCTGATTCAAGTCACAAAAGACCTAAACACCTTTCAGTTCTTTTGTTGACACCATGAGTAATGTCAGATGCACATACTTGTAATCAAAATAATTACATGTGAAATTTCGGACTACAGTTTACTAATAATAAGCAGTAACAGGCATAAAATATACACAAAATTCATGGAGGAATTTTTATAATTAAAAATATTTCTCCCATCAACTTCTTCACATTGAACATTGAACATTGAGATAAAGAAAGTTAGGTCACCTTGTATCTGACTGAAGCAGTAGACCACAGCAGAGGATGAGAACCACTGGGCTAGAAACACAGCTGGCAAACTCAGTCTGTGAGGCTGCCTAATTAGCAGCTGTAGGGGATCCCATTTGCATTCTAACAGGAAGTATTCTGCCATAATTTGAAGGAGATACAGGAAGTAGGAGTTATAGTCTTTCTGATCACAAGGTAGACATTGCTTTTTTTTTTTTTTTTTTAATTAGAGAGATTCTGAGACTTCCTCATCCTTGTGTGTGGGTAGCCACCACTTCTGCCATTAGGGACGAGGGACTGTTACAAATGTTTTTTGTTTTACAATTCCAGTTCAGACAGAATATGCTAGGTTATGCCTCAATAAAAGACAATCCCCAAATCTGTGTGACTTAACACATCGAACATGCCCTTCACCCTCACACTAATGCCAGTACAGATTAGCCAGTGGCCCTGCCATGGGAGTGTGCAGACTAATAGGGTTCCATTGCTGTACATGTTTATATGATCATGGTAAAAGAAAGGGTCATAAAGAATCATGCACTGACTCTCAGGTTTCTTTTGAGAGGCAGCATGATTCACTTCCATTCAAATTTCATTTGCCAAAGTTATAATTTCAAAGGGGTAAGAAAGTTTAACTCCTTCATGTGTCTAGAAGGAAAAGCCCAGAAGGTAACATTTACCAACAATCCTAATTGTTGCCACAATCTCCAATATTAATGCAGGGCAGAGAAATAGACATTCTTACACTCCAGTTGCAACTCTAACCACAAATAGCAGGCAACCTGAGAAGTATGAGACAGAAAATAAACCCCCAGAGAAACCATATGCATTATCCCTCTGATGGTTTGCACTGGTGAGCTGTGTTAAGTTAAAGGTGACAAATAAGAAAAGAAATCACTTATTCCACTGTATCCCATCATTTAATCAATGCCCAATTCCTTCCTCCTTTCTAAAATGCCCTGTGACTACTTCAGGCTCTCTTTTTCTCTCCTCTTTCTTCATTTGTAGTCGAGGTCACTGACATATCATCAATGCTTAGCACATCCAAGAGTCAGTATTCTGTGATGACTATGGGGAAATGAAAGAATGCTTGTTAAATCAGTATACCAGGGCAAGCTGTTCTCCTCTATTGTGCTCCACAAAGTGACTGGGCCAAGGATAGGCACATACAACAATAGCTATAAGTCTTTGACATGTGATTAACTGAATTATGAATAAACAAACAAATAAATAAGCACCAAAGTGATGGATGGGGGCTGAGCTCTTCTTGGTCCCTTACAGAATAGATGTGTCTCCATGAAAAGCACATTGCTTACTTTTCCCACTCAGCTTTGCCACACAGAGTGAGTTGGAAGACTGCTGAATATAAATGACATTTGGCTGGGCCCATTTGAGGACAGTCATTAATATTGTTAACAGGCCCATGTGTTAAACTTGGCCCAGCAAGACCACCAGATGCATCCTCCCAGGCAACCTGGAGGCCCTTCTGATGACTCCTCCAGGCCAAGCACACTGCATCTGCTTCCATTCAGGCAGCCTGGCTGCTTGGCTGGAGACAGAGCATCCATGGCAAGAACTCTCTCCTAGTGAGGCTCCACTTCATGAAAAATGAATGTAGCTGGGGGGTTGAGTCCTACCACCAGATCTGGCCTACAGATGGTACACTTCTTCTGATGACAGGGGACAACCAATTAAAAGATAATCTAGAGCTGCTTCTGTGGTCCCAGCTGAGTTAACTAAATTCAACAAGAATTTACACATAGTCATATGCCTACCTTGGGTCTGCCCTATGATCAGGAAAATAGGAGATCAGATTCCAGAACATAGAGAAAGCAAGGTGTCCTTTGGCAAAGATGTGATAATAAAGTTAGATGTGGTTATAGAGAAGGAAATACATTTTCCTCTGTAGTCAAGGGTAAAAGCGTTTTCTGAACTTTTTACCAAAGGATTCGCAGACATTGTTTCTTTTAATATTCTCAACCATTCTATTTTCCAGAAGAAAAAAACAAAGCTGAGAGGTTACATGGATTCCCCCATGACCCAACAGTTGATAGAGTAAGAATTTAAACTTTGATTCTGAAAACAGTGTTTTCAGATTCTCCATCAGACATTGAGGGCTTGCTAAATTCAGAAAAGGCAGGTTTAGAATGTGACTAATGATTAATTAATATTAATGTAGTGCTCACTAGGCATCTGACAACTGTCTGAATGCTTTCCAAAAAATACCACCTTTATCCTTCATAGCAACCTCCTAAATTAGATACTAATATAACCTCACTTTACAAATAAGGAACATACACAGAGAATCTAAGTTATTAACCCAAAGTCACACATCTAAGTGGAGAAGTGAGAATTTTAACTCAGGTAGGAACAGTCTTTCTTTCTGCACATGAAACTATGTTAAAATGTAAATAGTGCTAGTAATGGTCTTCCCCTTTTCCCCAAAGGATGATCAGGGCTTTGTCTAAGAGAGTTCTTGGTTGTTTTTTGTTTTGTTTTGTTTTGTTTCATTTTGGGGTACCAGGGATTGAACTCAGGGGCATTGCCCACTGAGCCACATCCCCAGCCCTATGTTGTATTTTATTTAGAGACAGAGTCTCATTGAGTTGCTTAGCACCTCATTTTTGCTGAGGCTGGCTTGGAACACAAGATCCTCCTGCCTCAGCCTCCCGAGCCACTGGGATTACAGATATGCACCATTGCGCCTGGCCTAATTGTTTTTATCTGTTTTGACTCAACAAAGAAGTTTCCAAATTCCTGGGGGACAGCCATTCCTGGTCTTTGTTCTTAAAATCTACGAAGGGAAGACTTAAAAGTTTAGGTGTGTTCAAAGTTTAGATAGATGGATAGATAGACAGAACATAGATATTGATATTTTTTAGATTTCTATCCAAACTAGGAAGCCAGTAGGATAGATGGGAGACCCCACAGGTAAGACAGCAATCACCCTGCTCCCAATTCAGCACCCTAGAGACATGGTAGGAATTCCCATAGCAAGCTGCATGGCAGAATGACTGTGCCTGAAGAGGTAAGACTCTTAGCCTCACTAATGATGGTGCTGTACAATATTGCTATAGACTTCAGGAAACCATGCTGACTTAGACAACTATGTGTATATATCCCTGCTGACCAGAGGATGTGAACTGAATGTTCTCCAGTATGGTAGCCTTTAGGGAATCTGAAATGATGCTCAAGAGAGTGAGGGTTCTCCAAAACAAAAGGTATTAAATTTCTCATCTACCTTGGCAAATAGGGCCTTAGAGTCAGATTTAATTTGATTTGGAACAAATAAAGGAATAAAAATTTCTTGGATGTAAGTTAAAATCCTTTTGGTGTATATATATATAATCTTGAAATTCTGCAGTTTAAATACTTAGTACAGTATTAGCTTGAGTTTCTGAGAAAGATTCCCTTCTCTTTTCTTTAAGTCATGCACACGCATGTACATGGGCATGCATGCATGTGCACACACACACAATGTGTTACACACACACAATGTAAGAAAGGAATGGAAAGCAGGAAAATTAACAAAGCTAGAATGATTTTCAGTGGCAGATGCAAAAATGAATACCAACTGTTTTTCCAAGTAATAAAATCAAATGTTTAGTTTAGCGGGAGTCTCTTGTGTATCTAATTTTTCCATTAAGATTTTCATAGACAGAGACCTGATAATCACTTTTGCAGTGAATACTGAAGAGGTGCACTTGCTTGGTTGAAGGGGAGGAAAATGAATATGTGCATTTAAAATTTTTATGATTACATTTTTAGTGAAGAGAGGAGGATGACTATAGTTTCATGACCGCTTTAATGCAATTGGTTCCACTTAGAGGAGATGACATGTTGAAATGTGAAGAGTAAAAATGTGTAGAATGCTTTTCCAGTAATTGGAATTCAAGCAACAATAACACTGGGCATTGCCGAGTCCTTTTACAGCTTTTTAAAAAAGTTTTCCTTCTTTCTGAAAAAAAAAAAAAAATGCACATATTATAGAACATCATGACCTTACCCAACAGTAAAGGGAAATTAAAAATTATTTCACCTGAGTGCATCTGCATTTGAATCAAGCATATGCTAAAGTTTATGCAACTTCTAACTGCACAATTTCTTCTCTCTGCTTCCTCTTGTTATAAAATCACAGGATTTTAGAACTGAATGCTAAATCTTAGCAGTAATTTTGCATCCAATTCTCATTTTGGAGATGAGGAAATAAAGTCATGGAGAAGTAAAGAAACTTACCTATGGATGTACACTCAACCAGTGACAAAAGCAGCACCTAGCTCAGAGCTTTTGCTTCTGTTTCTTCTGTACAGAAAGAGGAGGAGGGATCTGAGGTTTAGGGGAGGATTGCACAGGTCAGGTGAAGGTAGGACTTCAGGAACCAGGAACAAATTATTCTGGGGCAATGTCAATAAGATCTGAACAAGAACCACAGTTGATTAAAGTTCATTGGCTGGAATTAGCAGATCCACTGCTGGTCTTTTTAGTCAGGACTCTTGATCATCTCAGGTAGAAAGTCATCTAAAACTATCTTGAACTAAAGGAAAAATTTACATCCTCATGTAACCAAGGAGGCTGAATTTAGAGGTTATTTCTGGTACTCCTGGACTCAGGTGTCCAAATAACCAGCAGTGCTTTTTCTCATGCTCTATTTCTTAGATGTCTGTGTTTGTCTCATCCTTCCCTGTAGGTAGCATTTTCCAAGTGCTGAGGTGAAGGGTCACCTGTAATCCCATATTCAATGCTCCCAGTTTCATCGACCTCCACTAAAAAGGGATTCCTGTCATCCCATGTTCACACAGTAACCACAGGGCAGAACATTAATTACCCTGTTTAGTTCATATACCAACCCTGACCCAAGAAACTGATTAGTATGACTAGATACATTTGTTCTACTTTCCAGTCCTATAATTAATGCAATACAGAGGGTTTTATGATTCATGGACCAACTTGGAGCATAGAATAGGAGTTACTTAAGGGGAAAGAACTATATACTTGGAGAAACATGCTAAAAATTGGAGCAATAGCTTGAGTCTTCCCTTTAGTGATCAGAATACACTCACACCCTTCTTCTCAAACATTCAGTTCCACCTAACAAATCACAAGTATGCATGTGCAATTAATATTATGCTTAACATTTCCCAAAGGGTTAGAGTTCAAAATCAATACAGATGCTACATACTAATTTCATGGCATGAATCCCTTGAGTTTCAGAGCAAGTGAATATTCTTTCTGATTCTGTCTATTAAAATCCTATTTCAACATTTGGTGGTCTAGGAATAGAACAAATGATCAATTTCATCATCTAAAGTACACGAATTTTAAAATGGAATGAAAATAAGAATCCAAGTACTCCCTTTTATAAAACAGAGAAAAGGGATGTCCTTGATCCATAGCTGTGCCACATTCTTCTGGATAGGACAAGTTATAATCCCCCTGCTCTAATGGAGCTAACAAGATCTTTGTTCAATCAATCTGGCTACCTCATTTCTGTTCCGTGGCACCTTTTCCCCCATTGTCATACTAAACACAGGCATGGAAACAAGTCAGATCCCTAAAGTTGAATCTCTTTGGAATCTCACTTTAGGTACATTTCTACAGATCTTTGTGTTGTCTTACTAATCTAGAAAACACAACCACATCTGGAAATGCTATGCTTCTCTGACAACATCACAACTTTAAAACTCCAATCAGTTTCCAGGTTGTTACATACTGTGAATTTCCTATAACCAACACTGGGATGTCTTTAAAGATACGATCCAGTGTGTGGCTGTTAGCCTGGTAGATGGTTTTCCATAGCCATAGATTTTAATGTTAGGCTGTAGTGAATGCCATAGGGCTTCTCCCTGAAATGTGTCCAAGACAGAAACCCTCAGACCTCTATTGTGGGTAGTTTTGCAGCTAACAATTTCAGATGTCCTCTCTAGAACTTGCCCTTGGCTCAAAAGAGCTTCCCTTCACAATTTTTATCCTTCCTTGGGTTTTGTTGCACATCTAGCATTCAATGCAAGTGGAAGTACCCAACCTCCTTGTCCAATCTCACATGTGTCTGGAGGGGAATCTGTTTTAGTCAGCTTTTTCACTGCTGTGACTGACAGGACCCAATCATAACAACTGTAGAGGAGGAAACATTAATTTGGGGGCTCATGGTTTCAGAGGTCTCAATCCATACACAGCAGACTCCATTCCTCAGGGCTCAAGGTGAGGCTGAACATCATGGCAGAAGAGTGTGGCAGAGGGAATCAGATAACCAGGAAGCAGAGAGAGAGAGAGAGAGAGAGAGAGACTCCACTCTCCAGATACAAAATATATACCCCATAGCCATGCCCCCAATGCACCACTTTCTCCAGCCATACCCCACCTGCCTCCAGCTACCACTCAGGTAATCCCACTGGGATTAATTCACTGATTAGGTTAAGGCTTTCACAACCCAATCATTTCTCCTCCAACCTTCTTGCATCATCTCACACATGAGCTTTTGGGGGACACCACAGCTAAACCATTATGGGAAACCCATCTTCCTGGCTTCACAGAGGATCAACTGATGCCTTTACTGTTGTTGCAGTCATGCTGCCTGATTCTGTTGCCTGTTTTCCTCCACAGACATGTATTCTAAAAGCATTCCCATAGCAAACTTCCCACCTGCAAAATATCCACTTCATTGTCTACTTCTCAGGGAACCCAACCTATGACAGGTGGCAGCAGGAGTAGTTCCATACTCTACAGTGAGACAAGAGGCTGAGCTAGATAACCATATGCTGGCAGGCAATGAGGACCCCACAAATGATGATTAGTGGAGCACGGATAATCCTTGGCATGTAGTGGTAGCTAATTGTTAGAATACTCCCCAGTGACTAGCTGAGGTAGTATAATAGGGAAAGAAAACACCTGACACATGCACTTATCAGATGATTAGGAAATACTTGAGAATTTGTAATTATGAGGACCATGGAACTAGATGGATTTTGCTGTGGGCAATGAACAATTTGAAAATAGATGAAGAAAAGCTGAAGGTGATTAATCTCCATCCAAATACTAAGGCCAGAGAATCCTTGAAGGTCTTTAAAGAGACTCTCATCTGATACAATGAGAGACAAGAAAAGCTAAGGCTAGGTCCAAGATTTAATTATAAGTAACAGAATTCAAGAGGGGATTGAATTTTCTGCCTTAACAGGTCTATAATGACAAGGTCAGAGCTCTCATTTGGAAAAGGGTGGACTCTGAGAAAACCAAAAGCTTCCAAATTGGAGTAGGGCCTTTGTGTCTGTCAGGTTATCACCAGCAAAGCACACAGTAGGAGGATACACATCCATTCATTGTGTGTGTCTGTGTGTGCAAACAGGGACACAACCTTGGGCATATGTAAATGTATGTGTGTATGTGTTAACATACACATGATTTATTACAAGGTATTAGCTTACAGGACTGTGGGAGGTATCTGAAATCTGTAGGGCATATCACCAGGAGAGGCAGTCTGGCAATTATTTGGAAAAAACTGAAGCTCTTATTCACTAGGTAGAATTTCTTTTCCTTCAAGGAAATCTCAGCTCTGCTCTTAAGTCTTTTCAACTGATTTTAATCAGGCCTAACTCAGATTATTTAGTGCAATTTCTATAAATTCAACTGATTATAGATGTTAATCACATGCTCAAAATAGCTGCATCGCAATCCCTAGCATAGCAATTCCAAGCCAGTATCTGGCTGCATAACTGGGACTACAGCCAGGGTGAGTGGATGCATAAAACTGACCCTCACTGGCATAGGCAGGAAAGCAGTCTGCCTCAGCTCCGGGCTGAGTGTCATCACAGTTATCATCTCACAGTTTTGATGAGGAATCAGGGCAGAGTTTAAATGGGCCTCTGCTTAGAGCCTCACAAGGCTACAATCGAGGAGTTATCTTGGGTGAGGAAAGATGCCATGTGGAGTTTGTGAGGAGACACAGAAGGAAAAATCACAGCATGGATGTCAACAAGGAGTGGAAGGAAGTGGGGCTACAAGCCATCTCCTGGGTTTCCCTGTTGGTAACACTGTGCCTCCCATTTCCACATCTCCAGTTCCTGTACAGGGGACAATTCTACCACACAATACAGCTAGGGTCCTACTCAATCAAGTGAAAGCTGTGGCTTGGTAAATTCCAATTATTCTTGCCAAGAGACCAGCAAGGAAAGGAGTCAATGTCCTATTAGGATAAATGGTTGTGGTCACCAGAATGCTTTTAATATATGAAAAATGCAGGAAAGAATGTATGTCTTCCCCAGGTGATCTATCTCCTTGTACCCTCTTCCCCAACTTTGTCATTAGGTAGAAAAGCTCAACAGTAATCCAAAAGGTGTGGTGGCCAGGGGATCAGGAATACAGGTCTGGTCACTTCACTAGTAAATCACTCAGACCAGCATAATGACAACCAGTGGTAACAGGAATCTTCAATGAGTGTTTCAGGGGAGAGATAGACACTACTTATATCCCTTCCCATCCAGTGAGGAACTCTTGCAATGGGGAGTCTGGATAATAAACAGACTCAACTACACTTCACCCTTGCACCATTCGAATCTGCATGCTTCATATCATACATTTTAGTGTCAGCACCTTCAGAATTCATGGGAACTCTTTTTCTAAGGAAAACTAACAAACTGGTTGTATATATGTAGGTATGTATTGGTCAATTGATTGATTAATTCTGGGGATTGAGCCCAGGGCACTTAACCACTGAGCCACATCCCCAGCCATTTTTATTTTATTTTTGTATTTAGAAAGAGGGTCTTGCTATGTTGCCCAGGACCTTGCTAGGTTGCTGAGACTATCTTTGAACTTGAGATTCTTCCGCCTCAGCCTTTCAAGTCACTGGGATTATAGGCATGCTCCAACATGCCTGGCACAATCTGTCATTTTTAAAGATTTGAGGAAAACATGGTTGTGCAATATGGCCAGGCAATAGTTGGTAACAAAGACCATCCTATTTAGCCTTATATAATCTCACAACCCAAATTCACATACTCATCACAGTTGCTAATGTTTTCTTGTACTTCTGGTAATATAGTACTCCAACTGGAAATCTCCTGAACTTAATTTGGTAATCTCTGGCTATCAGTCATTGTTCCCTGAACACAGCTCTGCTACCAATGCCTCATTCTAGCTATAGGAACATAGTCTCTCAAATCTGACCTATCATAATGTCACTTTCCTTTGCACCATGTGGTCCACCTGGGTCGCAAATAGTCCAAGTAGAGCCAGTCAGTGGCCACCCCAGGAATTGATATGTGTTAGATAGCTTTTCATTATTCTAAAAAATACATGAGACAATCAACTTATAAAGAAAAACAGTTTATTTTGGCTCATGGTTTTAGAGGTTCTAGTCCATGATCAGGTGGGCTCAATGCTTTCAGGCCTTTGATGGGAGTGTCAGATGGCAACGGCAGGGATCATATGGCAGAACACAACTGCTCCCTCCTGTCCAGGAAAAAAGAGAGAGTCAATGGGGACTCAGGCCCCACAATTTTCTTTGAGAGCCCAACCCCTGCAACCTGAAGAACTTCCACTAGGTCCCATCTCTCAAGCTCCACTACCTCCCAATAGTGCACCCCTGAAGGCCACACCTATAACACAAATTCCCTATAATTTTAGGGAGCACTTAAGTTCCTGACTGTAGATATATAAACACTGAAGAAGAAATCCTCTTTTTATCCTGCCATTGTTCAACTTGTAACTTCTACTATGTGTCAGTGGCCATTATTTATATAACTCATTCTCTTAGTAGACAGATAGGTCATCTATCTTCCCATTTCTGTTTCTGTATTAACTTTTCATGAAACCTTCCAACCTCTAATATTACCTCTTGAATTCCCATTTATACAGAAGAATATATTCTCTTTTTCTTAAGTTGGCCTTGGTGATCGCTTGAAAGTGATTAGGAAGAGAGGAAATCCATTAATAGATTTCAGATAAAATTGATGCATGGGGGACCCTGAGAAATGACAAGGTCATACCAGGGCCCTTCCATACCTACTCACCTTTACTCTTTCCCTAATGTGTAGTAATCCCCAACATTAAAAAGTCATGAGAAACAGCCAGGGAATACAAGGGAAATTATTTTTGCCTCACCTGTTCAACTCTATCTTTCAAAATATCTTTTGTCAGACATCATGAAGTAAAAATCCTTAAATAGAATGCTAGGGCTCTAGATCTATGTCACAGGTTGAGTTTCCCAGGAAGCAGCCTCTAGGGGAGAGATTGTTGTATGATGAATGTATTGAGGACAGCTCTCAGGTTCAAAACCTGTTGGGAAAGTAAAAGAAATAGAATTGAGCAGAGCAAAAAATTGAAATGTAATGTTGTTATAACAAAGATTTCATCTGAACCCCTTGGGCACTCTTGAACCAGATATCTTTCAAAATTGTCCCACATTAGATCAGGAAGCCAAGTGCTTACACCCTGCATCAACCAATCATTAGATGTGACCTTCTCCTGAGAAGTGGGCACAACTTTGCTAACATGGTTTCTACAAGCAAGAGCAAGTTCCAGAGACTGGAGTTCACTGGAACTTGTGGAGCATTTACATCACCAGAGGCTGGGGGGATGAGTGTGGTATTTAAAGTTTAAATTATTTAAAGTTTTAAAATTTTCTGCCATGATTTTTATTATGTCACTTAATCTTTTATTCTTCATCACAAATTTTGTCTCTCTTTTCATTTATTACATTATTTGTATTGAATCAAAGTTGCTAGGGGTTCACTTAGTTAGTGCTTTCAAAGGAACTTCTAGCATTTGTTAATTTATTTTGTGTTTCATGTCTTCCTCAGTGAATATAGACTCTCATCTTCATTTTATCTTTCCCTTTACACTCCATTGGATTTATTTACTTTCCCCCTTGCTAAATACTTGAAGGGGACAAATAACTCATTAACTAATATTTTCTTATGTATTTTCTTCACATAATAAACTAGAATTTATTTGTTAGAACTGGAATTTCTAAAACTAGAATTTATTTGTTAGAACGACTTCTACAACATATGTGGATACACGAGGTTCTCAGAATAACTAAAAACTTCACAAATTACTTTGAGGTGAGACTTTCCTTGATCTGATAAGGCAATAAATTATGACCCCAAATTCTTCAACAGGCCTTCTTTTGACAAGTGGGACCTGTGCTCCCAGTTTTGAAGTTTTGACTGTCTCATAGAATAGAGTAAGGTAGAAGAGTTGTATGTGTCTTCTATATACTGGTCAGGAAAGGTCACAGCTCCCTCCTGACTCTGGATCAGTCACTCTGAAGGAAGCCGGCTTTGTTGTGAAGTCCAACTACTTTGAGATGACTTTCTAAAGAGGTCACATTTGACAGTTCAGTTGACACAAATAGCTGAGTTCCCAGATGATGGCCAGAAAAACTGCCAACAACATAAATACCACATCCTGAACATACAGCCCAGCTGGGCCTTCTGATAACTGTCTTCCTGAGCGCCAGGCTGCCATCTGACTGCAGCCACCTAGAGAAACCAAGTAAGAACTGCCCTGGTAGGACCTTCTCAAATACCTTAACCACAGCATTATAGGAAAAATAAGATAATTTGCCATACACAACAAAGTTTTGTGATAATATATTATTGAGGGCCAAGAGTAGAATAGAATTTGGTACCAGAAGTGGGGTGGCGTTGTACATAGAATCTCAGATGTGTAGTGTTAACAGAATTGGGAGGCACTAGGGAAAAGTTGGAAGACTTCTAAGAGACTTATGAGGAAACTCAGTGGTACTCAAGGAGGCTTTATGGAAGGATTAAAGGAATGTGCCTGTGAAAGCTGAGTGGTGTCCTGATCCTGACATTACCAGGAGGACCAGACCCTGGGCAGGTGCTTATGTGGGCGTTCTCTGCTGAGATCTCAGACAACAATCAGTATCACCTCTTTAATATGTGTGTGACCTTCGTGAATGCCCAAGAATGCCTGATAGAGTTTCTATCTAAGAAAGTCATTGAATTTGACCTTTTCTTTTGGTAAGCATGCATCTTTCTATTTAGAGTTGTTATTATCTTGAGTTTTTATACTAAAGAACTGACATTTGAAATTTTTTCTCTATTTGTGCTTTTTTTTTCATATTGACTAGAACAGCTAAGAGAACTTTAAGTGAAAGTGGATATGCAAAATATTCTTGACTTGTCCTAGTTTCATGATAACTTAAGGAAGCTCTTTTAACAATTATAACAGTTATCATTAATATTATATGATATATGCATAATAATGGCATAACATAGTACTTAAGAGCACAGATTCAAAAACCAGGGTATCAGTGTTTTAATTAAGTCTGAGCTCTTCCTGACATTGGAGAGCAAGTCATTTTACTATTCTTCACTTTCTTTGTCTATAAAATGGAAATGACAGTGGTCTACTGATCTTAATGGATTTTTGAGGATTAAATGGATAAATTTGACATTACTTTGTGCAATATTTAATCCTTAGTAAGTATAAGTAAGTGGCTTCTTTTTCTAATCTTTATCAAGTGTCTACTGCATTCAATCTCTGTGCTAAGAGCTATAATACATTCTACATATAATGTTTACAACTTCTCTATGAGGTATGTACTGTTTCCACAATATTTCAGATGAATCTGTAGGTCCAAAGGATAATACAACTTGCCTAGTTGCTTAACTACAAACGACACAGAAAGCTATACAAGTTTTAAGCTCATGTTTTCTCCCAAATATGTGGTATGGTTACAGTTTCACGTGATATACTTTGCAAAAGCAAAGAGAAATATTATACATACCCACCTCTGCCCTCATGGGTCTTAAAACTCCAGGAGTCAGTCAGAGCTGCCAGCAAAGTACTCAGATTGCTGGATCACTGGAGAGGAGAGAAGAGCAGCTGCAAGGAACTTGGCTCCATTCAAAGTGCTAAATTTTGAAGTTAAGGAAAGTAGCCACCCTGGATTTCCCTGAAGAGCTGTGAGCTGTCAGGTGCTGAGATTTCATTAGACAAAGGGCCCAGGTTATCTCCCTGTGGGAATCTGATATTTGACCTCAGTTTGCTTTTATTCTGAAGTTGTAATGAAAGGCTGGGATAAGGATTACCAAAGAAATGTCTGGCATGGAAGTTTGGTTCCCTGAATAAATTGCAGTGATTAGGAAATGAACATGTTTGGAGACCTCTGAAGTAAGTTTTCCATTTTAATGTTGCCTTATTACAAACAGAATGTCTCTTCAAACTTGACCTTCCTTATGACATTCAATTCCATGTTTTCAATGGTTTCTTGGATGATCTCACAGATAAGAACAATAATACCTTTGGGAACTGTAATGATCCAAGTAAAATAAAACTTCCAAATTTACCTGGCCACCTAGACCTCATTTAACTGATGTTACCTTATTGTGCATACTTAGCACTCTGAAAGCATTTTGCTCTCTCTTGAAGAATAATTTGTGGGTCCTGTTGAAGTTTCCTCATCGCTTTCATGGTCTCTCTCCTCCTCTGCCTCACTCCATCATACTTACAGCTAGCTCTCTAGCGTACACCTATGCAAGCTCACACTCAGATTATGACAATTTTCTGATGAACTCCCTCTTAGTCAGCATGTCAAATTAATTATTATTTTTTTTAAAAATCCTCTTTCCTAGTGAAAGGGATCAACGGTAACTTTAGAGTGAAGAAAGTTAACACATACTACCTCAACCATATGTTGAAGATCAAGATCACCATACTTATTTATCATGTAGCCATCGTGACCCCATCATATAACGAGACTAACCTTATCCTAGTCTCATCTTGACAAAAAGCATCAGACACTCAGATTGGGAGATATATTAGTATATTAGTCGAAGTTCCCTACAGGAACAGATCAAAATTCATTAGATTGGCTTACATGATTGAAATCTAGATAGTTTTACAATGTCCATATGCAGACTAGAGAGCTGGAGGAGCCAATCATTGCTCAGTCCAAGAAGCTGGAGCTTTAGAAGAGGGACCAATGACTGCAGCCCCAGTCTAGGACTAGAGGCCTAGCAACTCCCCAAAGAACTGCTGTTAGTCTTTGGAACAATGACAGATCTGGAATCCTACATCCTCATATGGCTACAGCACCAAAGTAAGTACCCCAAGAGAGAGGAAGAGTCTCCCTCCCTTGGCTTCCTCCTTCTGCCCTCCTTTCATCTAGTCCCAAGGCCAATGAACTGCATCACCCATATTTAGAGTGGGTCTCCCCAACTCAGTTTGCTGTACCACATATCAACAGAAAGATACCTAGAAGATGAGGGCTGCCCCTCCTGACAGCCATCAAAGAAAAGAGGAACTTGATTCTACAGCTGCCAGAAACTGGATTCCTCTGATAGATTTGCTGAGCTTGGAAAGCAATATTTTTTTCCTGCTCTTTTGCTAAGAGTCCATGCCAACCAACATCTTGACTTTGGCTTTCTGAAACTCAGATCAGAAGAATCAGTCTATCAAACCTAGACTTCTGACCAGTAGAACATTATAAAAATGGGTGCTTTTATAAGTTGCCAAATTGGTGGTATTTGTTACAGTGGCAATAGACAGATAATTCGTCCTCTTACTCTTCTACACAAATTTTCTGGTTTTTTTTTCAAATATGCCAATGTATATGTGAATTCTACAACAATACATGGTGTTCCTATTCTGTCTTTTCTAAATCCATTGCCTTTGACTAGCTTTCCCTTTTATGAACTCAAAAGATGCAGTAATTCTTTTATGTCCAATGTAGTCTTTTCCATGTTGTTTTTTAATATCTCTGCCATTCTCCTGGTGCATGGGTTAGATTGTCTTTTATGGTTTTTCTCCATATAAATGCAACATTTCCCCCACTAGGTTGTAATTCCTTGAAGGACTTGCCTTATCCATCCATTTGTGTGTGTGTGTGTGTGTGTGTATTTCCAGGTATGTGTTTCCCTGCTTCTGGTTACTTTTCAGGCTTCTCACCCATCACTTTCTGACATATGCCTTAGGTTTCAATCTATACTTGGTAAATATCTGTTGTATGTAAAACAGGAATCCAGTGTCCTAAGCATGGTTGTTAAATAGCATGATGGTGGCAGTGGCAAAGGAGGAGGAGGAAGGAGAGTTTAATGTAGATTCTGAGATAAGAGAATAAAGGCATATGATTTGGGGCATGGTAGATAACCTCAAAAATAGTTGTTTTCAACTATTTTTCCCCAGGGAATATTTGATAAAACCCAGATTTTTTTATTGCCATGATAGGGCAAGGAGTATTTCCACTGATATTTGGTAAGTAGAGACCAGAGATACTGCTGAACAGCCTATAATGCACAGGACAACATCCATATCCAACCAAAAGTGTCAAGGGTATCATTGTCAAAAACCCTATTCTAAAACCACACAGCCCAGCTTTGCCTAAGTTTCCTGTTGTATATGGAATATAAGCAACAATTTATACAATTGAGCAATCCACAAATCCACTCCTTGGGAATGCTGTAAATCTCACGGGAACAATAGCATTAGTTTTGCACTTCTGTGGATATCTCTACCAGGTCTAGATATGTTTGTCAGTGTCTGAAATTAAAATATTTTCTTGAACTATAAATTAGAATGAGCATCTTTGCTTAAACAGCTAGCCCTACAGATAAGATTATGTCAAAGAAGGTAAGGGAAAAGCCAGTGCTCAGCACATTATCTAATTAGCAGCCAACACTGCCATCTACTTAACGCCCTCATGTGCCATCTCTATCCTTTAAAGGCCAGCCCTCATTTGCACAAATGTTAACATTCGATCCTGATGATATCTGTCTTGTCAACTTATGAAAGATTGCTGAAGGTTGTTTTGCATCTCTTTGGACATTTGAGCCCAAGAGCAATGTTCAAGCCCAGTGAAGTGTCCATTTGCCAGACTCTGCTTCACTGGAGGGAAAGTAGATTTTGCCAAAAACTGTTTTCCTCACAAATTTTTCTAAATAAATAATTTCTCCTAAATCTTCCCAGACTCCAGTGTACCACTTTTTAAGCTGCTTGAGAGCTGAGACATCTATACAAGAGAAATTTAGTTAAGGGGAAAAAATGTGGTTTTCAAGATCAGAAACTGGTAAACTACTTTCACATCAGAAGTTCAATTTAATCTGAAAGAAAAACAAATCCATCAATGTCCATTCAACTTGCTGGAAAACCTGAGGGACATTTAGTTTCCTCCTCCTAGTTGAATCTGTGTGTTCAATGCTATTTGGTTCTTTGTTTCTGAAATGCTTCTTTTAAGGTGTCTCACATAATTGAATTTTGCATTCTTTTGCTTAGGTCGTTTATGTCTATCTACATTTTTCAAATGCTCCTTAGATTTTTAACTACAGATAAAATTATTCAAAATAAGAGGGGGTTTGTTTTATTTGATTACTGCACAATGACGTGCAGTAATTTCAGAGAAACAGGCTGGCATTCTTGGCTGAACTGTATGGGTTTATCTGATACTGATCCAATGGCCCTTGCCTTCCATTATGGACTGCAAACTCTACCACAGTGGCATCCCTCATCCAAGCCCTGTCGTGTTTGGGGGGTAATAGTCTGATGGAAACACATTTTAGGGAGAAGTGATTTTATTGACATTTCACATAAAGACTAACTTTTAATACTTTTAATAGCCCAGCTTGAATCTAACCATTTCTATTAAAGATATAAGGCTCTGTAAGGTTGTTAGAGTTTGGGCACTTTCTTCTTCTTTTTTTTTTTTTTTTTTTTTTTTTGAACCAGGGATTGAACTCAGGGACACCCACCCACTGAGCCACATCCCCAGCCCTATTTTGTATTTTATTTAGAGACAGGGTCTCACTGAGTTGCTTAGGGCCTCGCTAAGTTGCTGAGGCTGGCTTTGAACTCGCGATCCTCCTGACTCAGCCTCCCAAGTCGCTTGGATTACAGGCGTGCGCTACCACACCCGGCTTGGGCACTTTCTTCTGATGCAGAAATCTAGACAAACCCTGAAGAGCCACAGACATTTGACTGTCCCTTATTTCAGAGGAAATAAGCAACTTCCTTTTGTCAAAACCTCATACTTTCTAAGTATCACACGTGGATGAGAGCTTTTTAAAAAAATTGTTATTTATCCTAATTATTCATACATGACAGTAGAATGCATTT
Source organism: Glaucomys volans (assembly GCA_020662805.1). Lineage (NCBI taxonomy): Eukaryota > Metazoa > Chordata > Mammalia > Rodentia > Sciuridae > Glaucomys > Glaucomys volans. The sequence continues at coordinate 382,526 of JAJEJO010001935.1, forward strand.
GTGCATTTTGATAAGTCATACCTAAATGGATTATACAATTTCTCATTTTTCTGATCATACATATTGTAGGTTCACATTGGTCATGCAGTCATATATATACATGAGGTAATTATGTCTGTTTCACTCTACTATCCTTCCTACCCCTTCCCCTCCCTTCAGATAAAGAAAGAGAATCAGAGAGTTTCAGTAACTTTATCAACATCACACAGTTAGTAAAAGGGGAGTCAGTATTTGAACTTGGGTTTGCTCTGCTGCAGAGACCTTGATTTATTTCCCTTAATAGACTGAGTGTGAACCACTAGACTGCCAGTCCCAACATTAATAGCAGCTACTCTTGTCTACCAACCAGCAAGGTAGTTTGAAAAAAGAAAAGAATTTTTGGCTTTTCTTTCTTGCCCAATTGCAATTATTGAGAATGTTTCTTGGTGCTTTAAAAAATATATATGTGGCAGGAGTAGACTTTTAAGAAGCTTTAGACTTTCTTCAAGTGGAGCCTCTTTGCTGAAATTCCATATGTGAAATGGAGCACACTGCTCGTGATGGGAGTACAAGCAATAAGCCCAAGCAGTTGAAGAGTACGAGGTGCTTTCTTTATGTTTGTTCAACTCTTTATTGCTTTTGTGTTGATTTCCTCAGTAGGGAATAGATGTGCCATGACTTAGCTACTCTTCAGTCAGTCAGACCTGCCTCAGGCCCTGGCTTTTTCCACATCTGTGGCCAGAGTACCTTTGAGCAGGTGATTTAGACTCACCAAATCTTACTTCCTCTGCTGCCCAGATGATGGTAACTCTGGCATGCGCAGTGTTTTGAAGTGTTAAATAAATGACCCGAGGGCTCCATGTATATTTCCAGAAATAAGGAAAGTGTCCTTACTCAGGCCTTTCCCTCTGTATACAATCTAAGATGGAAAACTTAGCCAGACCCTTCTGAGGCTAGAAGAACAAGCAATCATGACTCACAAAACCTTAAGCCCCAGCAAACCCACCCAATCCCAACAGAGAATGACCTTTTAACTGCCTGCATCTTTAACTTTTCAGGAACTAGAATATGCTTAAAAGCACAAAGGCAAAATTTAGACTGACAACTGTGTGTGATCTAGATTATGCAGAATCAGTGAGGGAGCCAGAGTGGCAGGAGATGGCCTCCCCTGCTTGAGACAGCTGTGGCTCACCCTTGCGGGACTCTGCAGCTTTTCTGCAGGATTCGTAGACCCTCAGGGAGTCCCTGATAAGATGTGACTTTGAAAATACTGAAGCAGGTTCAGTGCCTGGACACACTATGCTCATCTCGCATCCCCGCTGGCATGTTTGCTTCAGATGGTGGCCAAGTGGGAGGGATTGGCTGAGAATATCCAGGACTCCCCCTTCCCCTGCTCTCCTCCCCAGGAGTTTTCTCAGAGATCCAGAAAATTTGCCAAAACAGTTCCTTGTTTTCCAGCCAGCAGATTGTACAAAGTCCTCTGAATGAAGTGAGAGTCCACTCCTTGCAGCCTGTGGCAGGCAGCCTCATGGTGTTCCTAAGGACCCTCACCTCCTGGACTCATATTGTCATGAACTTCCCTTCCTTTGATTGTGAGCCAGTCTTACCACTTGTATCTAATTAATAAAGCATGGCAGAATTTACAGGATGATTTTGCAGAGACTAGGTTGCAAAAAATACATTGGCTTTGTCTAGCATAAACTTCTCTCTTTTGCTAGCTCTGATTAAAGCCAACAACAATGTATGAACTGCCCTTGGAGAGACCCATATGGGTCTAAGAGAGGTCTTTGAACAACAGTCTTAATGGAAGCCCTCAGTCCAGCAGCACACGAGGAACTGAATCCTTCCCGTGACCACTTGAATGAGCTTCGAAGTGGGTTCTCCCCAGTTCAGTTATCATGGGGGCCACAGTGCCCAATAACACCTTGACTATCACCTTCTGAGAGACCCTGAGTCAGAGGCACCTGCATTACCTTGCCCAGATTTGCATCCCATAGAAATTGTGAGATTATAAATATTTGTTATTTTAAGTCTCTAAGTTTTAGGACAATTTGTTACACAGCCATAAAGAACCAGTTTATCATGCTTTACAAATATTCCTGAGATTCTCATTAGACAAAACAAAAGAACTTCCTTCAAATAAGTGCTTCATCACCACAAGAAAACAACTCTGAATATGGATTAACAGATCTCCAGAATCATCAATTCTGTGTGTCTGTTTTCTGAGATTGGTTTATGTAATGGTTAATTTGAATTGCCAACTTGATTGTATTAAGAGATGCAGATGATTAAGAGGCTTCTGGCTGAGTAGATGAGGGTGTGTCTAGGAATGATTGGAATGTGGGATAGTGAACTGAAGTGCAGCCCCTCCCTAAGCATGGGCAGCACCATCCAATAGGATGGAATAAAAGCTGGAAGATCAAAGAAGCAGCCCCAGATGCAAGCTTAACTCTTCGTGAATGGGTTCTTAATTCCTTCTTTGATCAGCTGAGACTATCAGACTCTCTCTTCTTCACTCTTCCAAAGCAGAGTATGCCAGTGATTCTCCAGGGAGTTTCCAGAATTCTTGGTCTTGGACTAGGGTAGTACTGTTGATCCTTTTTGTTCTGGGGCTTCTGCCTCTTGGACTGTGCAGCTACTAGTTCCTCCAGCTCTCCAGCCTGCAGACAGCCATTGTGGACTATCCAGCTTCTGGTTGGGTAAGCCAATTTGATAAATCCCCTTTTTATAATCATACTTCCTGTTTATTCTGTTTCTCTAGAGAACCCTGACTAAGTTTAATAAGATAGCAAAGATCCCAGACTTCCTGGTTTAAATATTGAGTTCACTACTCACTAACTCCATGGTTTTAGGGAAGTTACTCAGCTCTTCTCTGCCTCGGTTTCTTCAAACATATAATAGGAACCATACTCCACAGACTTTTGCATGTATTATGCTAGTTTATGTCAGTATTATTAGACTGTAATATGGTTCCTATTATATATATTAGAAGAAGGTCAGAAATTCACATCAATGAACTTTAAGACTTGATTCTCTTGTCCATATAAATGCACTGCACTCTCTTGTAGAACATGGGCCACCTCTCATTTTTATCACATCACACCATCACACATCACATAATTTTTATCACATCACACCATGTTACATAGAAGAGGTAACTAAAGAAATATTTTTCCCACTTTGACACTCACAGAGCCATTTTGTTACATTAAAGATCCATTGGTTGCATATTTTTACTTGAATTCCTGTTTGCTGTAAAGGCATGTTCATCTCTGATTCTACTAACCACTGAGATTCTTGGTAATCTGTGGATTTTATAAAATATCTTTCTATTTCAATTACCTTCAACCACCATGGGTATAATGTGTTTGTTTTTCCTTTCAATTAATCAAAATCCAGATGTACTAAGTTTATGGCTAGGTCTTTGAGTACGGAAAGTGAACATGGAAACACTTCAGATAAGAGTGTTTGTAGGAGCCCAGTTTTGATACTTCTCCACAAGGTGCATCATTAAGGAAGCCTATAATTCATCAGCAGAGAATCCTCAGAGATGCAGGGCAAAGATGTCTTTGTGTACTGTGATTTTTCACTTCCAAATTCCAAATGGAACAGTCCCAAACTTGCCTGCTGCTTCTTGTACTCATTATACTGATTGGTAATCACTGATCTACTTAGCTGTCTGCTGTGTCTAGAGATCAGTGGTTTTCAAAGTGGCATGCAGACTAGCAGCATCCCCTCACCTGAAGATCTGCTAAAAATGAAAATGATTGAGTCCCACTCCAGATCGACACCACACGGGCTAGGGCCAGTCAGCAGTCTATTCTTTGATGAGCTTTCCAGATGATCTCATATATCTTAGAATTTGAGAATTATGGCTATAAATCATGTGTTCTTTAAGAGCCAAGACCATAGGTTATTCAACCTGGTATTTCTAGTGTGTAGTATTCAAACTAAAGTTAACATTCAGTAACCGTTTATGAAAAGTAACTGAAAAAGGTTTGGGTTTTGGACCTTGTATAGGTCTCCATGGTTCTTCTGGGTCATCTGTTAAGAGGCAGTATGAGCTGACAGGCTCCATATGACCAAACAGAAATTTCCAGGAAAGGCCTGTGACTGATAAACTTAAGCTCCTCAACCTTCAAATCTCAGAAGACATCCATCCTCCTTTGTGGACCTTTCTAACTGTGCCAAGCAAGTTCAGGGTCCTTGTGGTATGGTCCTGAAGTCTGCACCAATACCTTATTATTTAAGTGGTATATCTCAACTGAATACTGGCATACTCACTCATTTTTGTACCCCCAATATATAGCATACTTTGTAGAACAGAGATATTTATACATTAGCAAGTATCGAGTCATTCTTAAATTTATGTTGAATTAAGTCAGTGTTTATTAGCAAAGCTATTCCTAAGGTTTGTCTCAAAGATGAACCAAGTCTTAGTCATTTGATGTTTTATATTATTCCCAACCAGATCAGAGCAGAGTTCAGGAGGTAGGTTTGTCTAACACCTTTCTTTTACCTGATGATTATTTCTTTGTTTCTCTTCTTGCTTTCTCCTGACCAGGAACATGTCCTTGGTTCCATTTCTTTCAAGATCTTTCTCAAACTTGTCATCAAAATGTGGACTGTCAACTTATATGAAAGTTGGTAAGTTTTAGCTTTTCTTGATATGTTGACCTTTAAAAGTCAAAATTTTAAGGTCAAAAGACCTTCAAGGGAGAAATGAATAAAGTCACTTTTTCTTTTTCTCTTTTTCCAGGTAATGAACATTTATTGAGTATCTAATGACAGATGTTTTCAATGCTTGAGATAGATTTCTAAATAAAAGACAAAAATACCATAGGATTTTAAATTCAGCAGGGGGGAAGGGAGGAGGCTTGGGAGAGGGACAGATAATGAAAAATAAACACATAAACAAATAGTATATTAGAATGTGGTAAATGCTATGGGGAAAGAAAACAGAGCACAGCAAATAGGATAACAGTGCTGAAATGATGGGGAGTAGATGGATTTACAGGTCAGGGCTGAGGATTGTGCCTAGGGGGTTCTCAAACCCTATTATTTTACTTTTTCTAAGTTCCCTTTATTATTCCATAAAGTCTCCAGGCTTCAAATATAATCTATATGCAAATGACTCTAAAATTCTACTTCCAGTCTAGATATCCTCTGTGTACCCCAGGTGTATACACCCAACTGCCTTCTCGGCATCTCCATTTGGATATCTAATAGGTATTTCCAATTCAGTTTATCCAATCCTTTTGTTCCACTCTCCCCCCTCACCATGTCATCTCACAGTCTTTCTTATCTCTGTTTCATGGCAACTCTATCCTTCTAGTTGCTCAAGCCAAAGTCCTTGGAGTCATTCTTAACTACTACTTCTTCTTCAAATTCCTCCTTATCTGATCTGATAGCAAATCCCGTCATCCATATGTCCATAAATTCATCCAGCATTCAATCCTTATGAATTCCCCTGTGATCTAAGGTCCCATCCATTTTTAGATTATCTTAGATAATACTTGGATTATTACAATTATCCCCTGAAAATAGCTTACCTTTATTCTTAACACAGTCTGCCTATCACATATGAACCCAAGTCATTCATTTCTTCTAGGTCAGACCACACCTCTCCCCAGGTCAGGTTATTCCAGTGCTGGATCCCAGCCTCACTCTGAACTATGAAGCTCTTCAGGATCTCTCTGATTTAACCTCTTTCCATTTTCCATTCCATTCATCTTTCTTCAAACACTAGGTCCTCCTTCATAATCCTGAGACTCCAGGCCCAAAGCCGCTCACGTGCTGATTACTCTGCTAAGTACCATTTTCCGCAGATATCCAAACATCTCATTCCTCACCTACTCTAAGTCTTAGCCTTAGTGTTGCTCTCATTATGAAGCCTCCCTGATCACCCTGCAAAAGTTGTATCAACACTCTTTACCTTTTCTTTCTCCAGAGCACTTACTGTCACCTGACATACTATACATTTGGCTTGTTAATTTATTGCTTATCACACTATTTCCAGAATGTAAGCTACACAAGGGAGGAGTTCTTCACTGCCATACCTAGACTAGAATATGGAACATAATAGGCATTTCCTTCACATGTGTTGATCTAATCATTTGTCTTGGAACCAATATTTCAATAGGAAACTTACATACTTCATATCATTTCATCCTCATAAGTACCCTTTGAAGTCATTCTTTTTTATTTATGGGAAAACTGAGACTCAGAGAAAAAGTGTTAGTTTTTCATCACTGTGACCAAAATGCCCAGCAAGAACAACTTACAGGAGAAAAAGTTTATTTTGGCTCATGGTTTCAGAGAGTCAGTCCACAGTCAGCCAGCTCCATTGCTCTGGACCCAAAGTGGGGCATAATATCATGGTAGAAGGGTGTGGTGGAGGGGCATTGCTCCCTCATGGCTGCCAGGAAGCAAAGAGAGAGAGGATAAGGGACTTCAGGGAACATAGAACCTTCCAGGTCATGCCCCCAGTGACCCATTTCCTTTGACTATGCCCCAGCTGTCTATCTAATTATTTTACCTCTGAATATTCCTTCATGAACATAGGCGCTGTGGAGGGAGAAACCATTACAGAGTGACTTGCCTCAGATGAGACATCTTCTAACAATTAGAACTAGAATTTGGATTCATAATGCAAATCCTGCATTGTTTTCATTGTAGGATGTGGCCTTGTGATAAACATATTTGTATATGAGGTTAGGACATTTCTGAATTTGATATCTTGCTGGCCTGGAGGGACCGCCTCTTCAGAGGGCAGCCAGTTTTCAAGTATAATAAACATCTCACCTGGGAGTCTCCTTTCATATACAAGCCACCTCCCATGTTGGCTTCTCCCTCTCTGGCCCACCCCATCCCACTGCTGCTCTAATCACCCCAGGGATAGCTACCAGATACTAGAGGCAGCCCCGCCTCACTCCTCCCTTCCCACAGAAGTTAGACTACAGACTCTTGACCTCAGTTTCTCTTCATGCCCCCACTTCCTGACTGACCGTGGTGCTTCCCATGTGGCCCCCAGTAACGTGGTTTGCCTCCTCTACTTGGGAACTATGAATAATAAACTAACAGTGATCATCTCTTGGTTGGTTGGCCTCACTACTATATCTGAATAATAATACCACCTGCATTATAAACCATTACAGCTTAGATATGGCGTCCCCCAAAAGCTCATGTGAGACAATGGGAGAAGGTTTGCAGGAGAAATGATTGGGTTATAGCCTTAACCTGCTCAGTGAATTAATCCCTGATGGAGTTAACTGAAGTGGTAACTGGAGGCAGGTGGGGTGTGGCCAGAAGAAGTGGGTCACTGGGGGCATGACTTTGGGGTATATATTTGTATCTGGGGAGTGGAGTCTTTCTGCTTCCTGATCACCATGTGAGCTGCTTCCCTCTGCCACACTCTTCCACCATGACGTTCGGCCTCACCTGGAGCCCTGAGGAATAGAACCAGCCTTCTGTAGGGTAAGACCTCTGAAACCATGAGCCCTCAAATAAGCTTTTCCTCCTCTACCATTGTTCTGGACAGATCTCTTAGTCACAGTGATGAAAAAGCTGACTAAAATAGAAATCATGCCTGGATGATAAAGGGTCTAGAATTCCTGTACTAACAGGAAGTTTAAAGTGTGAAGAAAGAGACTGTATCTCCCACTTAATCCCTTCCTGAAAATAGAGTGTTATGAGAAGGTCTTGGGAGCCCATCAATAAGAACACTAGAGAGCCAGAAGGCGCAAAGGGGTAGGAAAGATGGAACTTACCCATGGGCAACGAGTGCCTGCTTCACGAAGTCATGGGTGCGTAAGGAAAGAGGAAAGGAAATTGCACTCACCAACATCCCAAAGCACGACGCTGCAAATTATTCTCAAGGTTTTCCATTATCTTAGGAACCCTGAGAAGCAAGTATTATTGCTGCCCATTTTACAGAAACTGAAACTAGGAATCCAAGAACTTAAGTGACTTCCTCAAGTTCATAAAGATAGGCAGAGGCCACCAGGGATACCTCTGGTTTCAGTGTTGATGTTTTCCCTTCCACCCCACCGAGGCCCAAGAGCCTCAACTGTGCACAGATTTAACTGGGATTATTGATAGAATTTTTAAGTTTTGCTTCTTCTGGTTTTCTTTGTTTTTAAAAGTGAACTTCTCCTCATTTGTTCACCTCCGAGTTTTGTGGGGTAACTTTATCCCCAGGAAATCTAGAACTTAGTTCTGCATCTCTGTTTTTTCTGCACCCTATGGTTTTCTTTCTCTTTGTTACCAAACCTCACACACCGCACTGCTGAATCAACAGACACAGTTAGGCTACGAAGTGTCTTAAAAGGAAGTTTCTTTTGACAGTTTACATTGGAGTGATTGATTGGCTCCTCCAGGGAAGCTGTGGACATCTCCTTCCTTCTAAACTCAGATAAAACAAAGTAGTTTAATGTAAAACTTCTTTCTCTTTTCAGCCTCCTTATCATCAGTCTACAAAACTACTTTCTTTTGAAGACATTCCCCTGCTCTGGTTAAAAATGTAAATTTATTTAGCAGGGGAATTAGCTTCCTAAGGTCCAGGAAACTGATAAGGATATAAACACAGTAAGGCTTAAAGTACCAGAAAACAGGCAGAATTTGGACGTTCGGAGCATATGAACAATCTAACAATCTCCCTACACGATCCACTTGTTCAATCAGGTTTCACCATCTAGCAATAGCTGCATCTTAATGGGAGTGACCCTAGGCAAAGTGACCACTGTTTAGCCCCACTTTCCTCATCTCTTTAGTGTGCATAGTGAAAATGCCCTCAGGTGGTTCTTATAAGGAACAAATACGACACCATTCAGTACCTAGCCCTGTGCCTTCCTAGGGTACTCCTCCTAATTGTTAACAGGCTGGACTAGGACATCGCTCTGCCCAACTTATGACTCTCCTGCTCATTGACTGTGATGGGCAAATTGTTTAACCTCTCAAAGCTTCTTATGCATCAGTTTCCCCACAAGAGAAACGGGGAGAAAGGTAGTAATAAAATTACAAGATCTTGATGATTTAAAAAATCTAAGGTGCACATAGCACTTGGACCCTCACTGGAGACCTAAACAATTATTTTTTGCATTTTTAACCAAGTTATAATGTTACACAATAACATTAAATCTACCTAAATTTAAAAACACATATATTCAGTACTTTTTAGCATATTCACATGTAAATATTATGCAATTGCCACTACTATCTAAATCCAGAATATTTCCATTGCTTTGAGAAAGAAGCCCTGTACTTGTTACCAATCATGTCCATTTCTCTTGTCTGTTCAGATGCTGGCTACAATTACTCTACTTTCTGTTCTATGTTTTTTCTTATTTGGATATTTCATACATGAAGAATTGTACAACATGTGGCTTTTGTGTCTAGCTTCTTTTACGTGGCATGAAGGTTTTAAATTTCATCCCATGATAGATAGTATGAATTCAGTACTTCATTCATTTTCATGGCTGAATAATATTCCATTTCATATACAAAATTCATCCATTTGTCAGGTGACATAAATGTAGGCTGTTTCTACCTTTTAGCTATTCTTTATTTCTCCATTAAAAGGTCTTTGTACCATTTCTGAAAATCAATTGATTATAGATAAAAGAGCTCTCACTTATATTACATGGATCTATGCATCTTTTTGATACTATCACACTCTCTTAATTGCTGGAATTTATAGTAGTTTTGATATTGGAAAGTGTAAGCCCTCCAAATTTGTTCTTTTCAAAATTGTTTTGGATATTCAGAATCCCTTGCACTTCCATAAGAATTTTAGCATCATCTTGTTTATTTCCACAAACAAGAGAGTTGAAATTTTAATAGGAAATAAGTTGAATCTACAGACAAATTTGGGAATTATTGTCCTCTTAACAATATTTAGTCTTCCAATCAATGTCTTCCATTAAAGTGTTTAATTCTATTCACAATTTTCTGTATTTGTCAATTATAATTCCTACACTTGATTAAATTTTCCCCTAAGTATTATATTCCTTTTGATGCTATTATAAATAGAATTGTTCCTTCAAAGTACAAGAAATATCAGTGGAATAGATGAAGGTGACTGAGGGGGAGAAAGGGAGGATGTGATAAAGGAAAAACAGTGGAATGAATCTCACCTAACTTTCAGTGGAATGAATCTCACCTAACATATATATACATATATACATGGATCTACCACATTGAATCTCACCATCATGTACATCCACAAGACACTAACGACAGCAACAACAAAGCTAAAATAAAAAGCAGAAATATCAGTAGGAGTAGAAAGAGGGGAAACAGCAGGAGGGGAGGGAAAGGGGAAAATATATATATTAACATATTATATCTATCATATTATGTATTTATAGCATATATATATACACATATATATTTATAGTAAGAGAAAGAAGGGGAGGGAAATGAGGGACACTAGGGACTAAAATGGAATAAAACAAATTCCACGTATGTATGATTATGTCAAAATGAATCAAACTATTGTGTACAACTATAATGTACCAAAAAAATTGAAAAAAAATTAAGAGTTAAAAATAAGCAGAATTTCTTTCTTAGTTTCATTTGTAGATTTTTCATTGCTAACATGGAAAATCATAACTGATATTTATATGTCTCTCATTTATTCTACCACTACCCTAACCTTGTTGGCTCTAGTAGTTGCATGTGTGTGTATAAGTGTAAGTATGTATGCTCTGTGTGTGTGTGTGTGTGTGTGTGTGTGTGCATTCTTTAGGAATTTCTATGTTTAAGGCCACGATATTGGCAAATAGATCTATTTAATCTTTTCCAAACAGCTGCCCCTTGTTTGGCCGTTGCTGCTGTTGCTCTGGACTAGCTTCCGTGGCTGTGGCGTCCAGCACACTCTTGAATAGAAGGGGTGGTAGTGGACCTCCCAGTCTCTTTCCTGGTTTTATGGAGAAAGAGTTTCATCATTGTGTGTGGTGTAAGCTGAGGGACTTTCAGAGGTGCCCCTTGTCAGGTTGAGGAAGTTCCCTTCTACTCCTAATTCTCTAAGAGTCAGAATCATTTGTTTTAGACTTATCAATTTTTTCTCCTTGGAGAGGTGATCGTGTAGCTTTTCTCTCTTATTAGTGTGGTATATTTTATTGATTAATTTTTGTGTGTGTGTCCAACAAACTGGAAAAATCCCATTTGGGCATGAAATACAGTCCTCCTGATATGCTATTAGAAAATTTGTTACTACTTCTTTGAGGATGTTGTATATATTTTCTAAAGGATATTAATCTCTGGTTTTCATTTCTCATGGTGTCTTTGTCTGACTTTGTGTCATAGAATGCATTAGGTGGTGTTTCCTGCTAATCTATAATTTAAAATAGTTTGAAATTGTTGGTGTTCATTCTTCTTTAAATGTTTGGCAGAATTCACCAGGGAGCCATTTGCATCCTGGCTTTCTTTGTTGGAAGTGTTTTGATCAGTAATTCAATCTTTTATTTGTATAGCTCCATTAGACTCATATTATTTTTTCTTGAATCAGTTTTGGTAGTTTATGTGTCCAGGACTTTGTCTATTCCATCTGCATTATCTAATACATTGGCATAAAATTGTGTAGAATTTCCTTGCAATGCTGGGAACAAATTTCATTACATTACATAAGTTTGGTATGTTTATTTTTCTTCCATCCATCAAAATTATTACTCTTCCATTTTCACTGACATCATTGCACTATATGTTTTATGTAATTATTATTCTTAATATTTTTTATTATTTCCTTTTTTCCCTATAGTGCATGTAAATCTCAGGTGAGATGATTTAAGTGAGATACATTATTTAATTCGTATCTATTCTATTATTCAAAACATAAGAGTGGGATCTTGATGTAGTTTCTATACCATTCCATACACATCCCTTCACTTCTCAGGTCCTGTGACATGAAAATTGTGTCATCTCATGCCCTAGGAGGCAGTTAGGGAATAATCTTAATCCATTTAAGAATGACATAATTTGCATTGAGTCTCAGCATTTATGTAAGTTAGTCTATTTTTGTTGTTGACTTTTATTGTTGGAGATTTTAATTTTATCCTGCAGACATTGACACATTCATTTGTTATATTGCTGTACTGATTTGGGTTGTACCTCTTGCACATTCTCAACCTGAAGCCTATAGTGTCACCTGGAGTTGGCATATCCAGAGCTCCAGCTTGGGGCCTCCCCAGCCTCTGATTTGCTGACTTCTCTCCACACATTCTCACTTGATGAGCCATTGAGGGTTGGGTGATGGCCTCCATGCAAGGGGAACAGTCTGAGGAAAAGCATGGGACAGTAGAATGGAGTGTTGTGCGTGGTGCAAAGACCAGGGAAGGATCAGAAGCTAAGGAAAGAAATTGAGGCAGAATGAATTTCCAAAGGGTGTTCAGTGCCACAATAAGGAGTTTGGGTTTATCACATTGGGAAAAAAACAGAGTATTGGTGAAGTGGATTCCTACAGCCACTGTTGATTCTTCTTAAGGGCTAGTCCCCCTGCACTTTGAGCAACCTCCCCCACCCCTTTCATGCAAAGGACTGAGTGGGTTCAGTGGGGAGAGGTAACCCTTTTAGGAAAAACTCCCTTGAGATTTGATCAAAATGGTAGGCAGTTCTCCATATCAGAAGATGACTATTTCCATGTAGCATTCCAGATTATGTGCCTAATTCCTGAGGGAAGACACAAACAAGAATCACTAGTTATTTTCTCAATGTTGCAATACAGAGTCCACAAGCCCTTTCATAATCCCATTCTTGCCTGTAATAGATGGATTTTCAAACCCATCTACCTGTAAAAGGCAATTATTATTATTCAGTAAAATGGAAATTTTAAAAAGCTATAGTCATGTTCTGAAATGCAAGATTTTTAAAAAAATTTTTCTTGACTTAATTATTTTTCACTCATTACTTCAAGGTTGGAGTTCCCTTTTATCCTGCAGACATTTATTTATAAGTGTATTCGTTATATTGATTTGATTAAAATCCCTCCAAAATAATGTTGACCTCTTGGCAATTATGTAAAATTTGAAGGATATAAATGAATGTTAATTGTCTCTGAGAACATGTATTTGGGTAGAAGAGATATTTTAAGATTCTTCAAATACTTATGTGAACCAAGATGCTTCATTGACAACAAATTAATTTGTTCCCCATCAAATTATAAACACGTGGTCTGTTTATATTCTCCTCCTGAATGTCTTTTTAAAAGATTCTTTCTTCAGTGATATAGAATTTATACTCAGAAGTAGCATGTTATTTTTCCTGGAGGAAAGTTAGTGGAATTGTGCCCTTTTACTCTTCCAGTGACAAAAATTCTGAACTCTAATAAAACTTCTCTATCTGGAGACCTCTGCAAGATTAAAAGTTTCTATAAATGCTAATCATTCTATATGTATCCTTCTGACCATAACAGTCAGAAAATACTGCCTCCGAATGATTGATTAAGGAGACATGAGCACAGTGAAATGGACAGCTGTGTTGTAATAACATGCAGTGAAATGGGAAAAGCCATTGTAGGCATTTTGACATGGGTCTGCCTGAGACTGGAGGTGGTGGACTAGAGTGCATGGGATGAATCAAAGACATTCTGAGGAGGAACCGACAGGACTGAGTCGATTTTTTCTTTCAAAAGGAGATACAATGCTCTTGGCTATGAACTTCATAGGCTTCACTATCAGGCAGACCTAGGGGGTCTGATGGCTCATCCCAGCAGCCTCACCGCCTGGTGCTGCGTCCCACAGAGTAGATGCTCAGAAAATGTTAGGTTCATTTGCAAGTCATTTAAAGAGATAAATGATCATATCCTCACAAATCTTTAATTAGCTATTTCTAGCTTTAAGTTTAAATGAAAATATTTACACGAAATCTTAAAACTCTTTTGCCAGAAAACTATCCAAAAGAATCTCTGATTTCTTTTGAAAATTAATGTAGATAATCTTGAATGAAAGATTCTCCACTGATCATTTTGGAAACATTTCAAGACTCCTCCAATTTCCCCCAAATGTTCCACAAAATGGTCAATCAATGAATCCTTTGTCTTTTCTTTTGATAATGCTAAATCCCACCTTTGATAAACTCTTCTTCCATGCCAAGGATGAATTAAGAATGCAATAGTCATGGTGTCTACAAATTATCTCAGCAACTTGATCAATATAATGAATTTCTTAAGTCAATGGTCAGTACTTCCTAACAAACACTTACTTTTCATAACATTAACTGCTTCAGTTAGGAAAAAAAAATGTGTTCTGGAAAGAGAGAACTTTGGAAATGTTGAGTTAAATATAAGGTCTCCTTTCCCCCTACATAATTCTAAGGAGCATTTAGTATTCGAATGCACAATGAAACCTGTATCACAGCCCTGTTCACACGTGTTCTTTAGTAAGAGCATTCTACTGGACTATTTACCCTAGAAGACCCAGGGGGGAACTCTGGTCTAAAGATTTCAACCACAATTATCTCTCAGAGCTTAATAAATGTTTGCTGAATAAACACATTATACTCAATGACTTAGAGCTATGCAAAATGTGGTAGTGTCGTTCACTTATTAATAGAAGCTAATAAGTGACTAAAGGACTTACTTACTGTCCGACTGATCATGCTGATGAAAGGCCACGCAATTGTGCTTTTGGGAGACCAGCAGTGAGTTGTGTGAGGAACTTAAATCTCCAAAGTACCCAAAACAATTTCCTTTGCCCCAATGAAATAATCCTTTCTGTACATCCGTCTTGCTTCCCCCTGTAAGCATTGAACTAAGGTGTCAAAATCATTTTTTTATTGCTTGCATTATTCCCTGAGGTAGGTGGAAAAGTCCACTTACAGGAAAATTGCAAGAGGAATATTTGTCTTCTGCTGTTGCAGCTTGCTGTTTGACTGCGAGAGGACCACACATACACAGAGAATAGAGCTTCTCTCACATGCGCAGGGAATGTACCTTTGTCTGGGTGTAGAAATCATTGCAGCACAGGGAATCCAAAATGGAACTGAGATGGACCATGATCTCAGCAACACTCAGGTCTAGAGATTCTGTTCTCCCTCCTGGTCACTGGTGCCTCCCATGGTTCTTCAAGGGAGTTTTGAAGTGGGAAGCTCTGTAGAGCAATCTAACTATACACCAAGACCATAGAAGAGAAGAATGAAGAGAGAGCCTCACTCAGGAAACAAGTTCCCACCCACTTTGTTCTTGCCACAGGAATCCCCTCTGCCTGTCCTTGCAGATGCCATTTTTGCTTTGTTTTACATGTTAGGTTCTGCTTCCTGAAGGTGGAATGTTTGGGGGAGAAGAGAAAGTGAACATTAAGTGAGAAAATGGTGAAGAACCGAGAGACTGGAGGGGCTGGAGGCAAGACTGTCTACTTCATTGGTCAAGATCCTAGAAGGCTAATATTAGTGTTCCTTGTTGAAACGCTGGAAATCTTACTGCTCCTCCTGATTGCCCCCGCCTTATGATTTGCTTTAGGTAAAAAAGCAGTGGAATATTATTCATTGGAATATTTCTCAAGATCTTTATACCTTTTTAGTACAACAAAAAATATACAATATTAAGTACAAGGACAAAGTTCTAATGACAGAGACAGAGAATTGTTGTGTCGACACTAAACTTCCAGTGTTGTTCTGATACAGAAAAACTTGAACACGCAAGATAGGAAAAGTTGAGGCAACCTTCAATAACTTGCTTTGTTTGGCGTTGTTACAAGGAAATGTTCCCTGGACACCCAATAGTATTTCCCCCTCAAACTAAAGAATTAGACGAGACCCAGCCAGGTTACCTTCTGCCAATACACACTGGATTATGGGAGAATATTCATCTTCCTTTTCTCACATAATAGCATAACTAGTGATCATTTTTATTCCGTTTTGTGCTAAATGTTTTACTTGTACCATTTAGTCTACATCATCATAAATATTCAAGAACTTGGTATCATTATGCCTAATCTATAAGAAAGAAGAGTATCTGGAGAACTTCATTAATGTTAGCAATGAAGGATGTAACTGCATATATTAGTCTTTTTGTTACTATAATTAAATATCTCAGACAGTTTAGCTTTATGAAGAAGAGAGGTTTACTTAAGAGTTCTGGAATTCAAGGTGTTATGGTTTGGATCTAAAATACTTCCCAAATCTCATATTTTCTCTTTCCTAAGTATAGGTTATAAATCATCTATGTGTTCTTTTAATTCACTTGGCCTCAATTTTTTCTCTTCCAAAATTCAAATTGACTCTTTCTAATTATAACAGAATTCTAGAATTGTACATACATAATTAGCAAGAATTTAAGCTACCATATACTTATCAACCATCATTCAAACAGAAATTCCTGACTTCTCCATTAAAATCTGAGGCTTGGTGATGTTAAAAGATTCCGGTCCAGAATAATGACCAGTTCTCACATCATCACTCTCAAATGCAGTTCTTTTCTCTACCATACTTGGCCATAATTCCTTTTTGCAATGTAACCTCTGTAACATTTCTTTTAAACATCTCCTTGCTATTGGCATCCTCCGGTGGTGGCAAAGAGAGATAATGCTTTAGAGTTAAAAGAGTAAATAAATATACAGTGCCCTGTGCTTCTTGCCCAGGATTTGGGAATATGGCATAACTCAGTCTGCATGTGACTCAGAATTAAATCAATATTTCATTCCATTGCCTTCAATGGATTCTCAGTGCCCTTCCTAGAATAATTTAATTCCTCCCTCTTCTCAAATTAAATGATACTTGAAAGGTTTCTCTGATGAACAGCTCCTATTTCACTGTAGGAGGTCTTCCTTCAGGTACATGGGACATACATCTTTTACTATTAGTGAAGACCATTAGTTTCAATATAAAGCCCTCTCTCTGACATCGACTATAGTAGTAATACCATCAGATCCGTAACCCAACCAATTTCCGTGGCTCTGGAAAAAGAAAAGCAGTACATCTGTAATTTTTAAACAAACATTTAAAGAAAGTGCATTGATGAAAGAGATGGGCATTAGAGACACACAGAATCACCTGATTTGTAAAAATTTTATTATCATTGTATGCATTTGTTGTATAGTATTAAAGATGCCTTGAGACCATCCAAATATTTATTATAGATTAAAAAGTCAGAAGATTATAGCTCATTAAAAATTCAGATAAAAATAGTATTACTGTTCATGATAATATTGACTGACATTTATTGAGTGGTAGGCATTATTCTAAATATGTTGTCAGTATTGCCAAATTTAAGCCTAAGGAGTTGAGAAACTTGCCCCACATCGCATGGTTAGTAGGCAGTAGAAGTAGATTTGGGCACAGAATTATATGCTTAAACTCTGAATCTGTACATCATATTGCCCTGTGGAGACCAAATCAAAATGGAACACTATACTCCATGTTCTACCACAGTTCTTCAGCTAGGGAAAACCATCAAAACTCACTAGTGCATGGGGAATTAGCAGGTACAACTTAAAATCTATACAATGCAATCATGCTGTTATGGTTTGAATATTAGTTGTCCCCCAAAATCTCCTGTAGTGATACAGGAATACTCAGAGGTGGAAATGATTATGAGAACAGTAACCTGATCCATCCATCCTAGTTTGAATGAACTGACTGGGTGAGCAAGTGGGAGGTGGGTGACTGGAGGAAGTGGATCACTGGGGAATGCCCTAGAAGGGTTAATCTTCCCTATGGCCACTTTCCCTTCCTCAGTCTCCTGACCATATGAGCTGAGAGCACTCTTCCACCCCAACCTTCACTGTGATGTCTTACCTCACCTTAGGCCAATGGAGTCAGCCCAACATGGATTAAACCTCTGAAACCATGAGCACAGACAATACTTCCCTCCCTTTTTTGTTCCTGGAAGGTATTTTGGTCAAGCAATGCAAAGCAGACTAACACATGGCGTCTCTCAGACCATAGGAATACACAGATGCACATACACATGTAAATGTACATACATACAAATACATTGGGACCTCAGGAAATTCTAAGCAGGATAAGTAATTTCTTCTAACTTCAGATTATGATCAGTGAATCAGTCAAACATTTATTGAGTAGCTACTATGTATTACATGTTGCTAGGCACCTCAAAATATCATGTGTTTTCCTTTACAATTTCAATAATTTAGTAAGCAAAACATATCTCTTAAAAGATATAGAATCAAGATATGAGTTTGCAGAATGTTACAGTTGCCAAGATGATGTGCACACAGTAGATTTTAAATGTTGGATGCAGATGGTGATCACAATCACTCATTTTTACACCCCTAAAACTCCTAATGAATTGAAAACAGGCAAACAAAAAGTGGATTGGAACCTAAGTTAAGTGTAAGCTGTATTAAAGGATTCTGCCACCTGGCAACCATCAGAACAAGGAATTACACAGCAGATCCCAGCCAGCCCTCCCAAGGTGGGGGCAGAACAAGGTGAGTCCAGAGCAGAATGACATGTTAGAAGATATCATAAGACAAGAAGACATTCATTGGCCAGGGTGATGAGGCAGGAAGATCATTCTAGACAGAGAATAGGATGAAAAGAAGCTCCTGAATCAGTGGTGTGCAGGCTAGAGCCAAAGTCACAAAAGGCCTTACCCAGGAGGTCTATGGGGAGGAAAAGGACACAGTGACAGGCTGAAGAGCCTGACTCGGATCTGGAGCACCAGCCAAGCAGCCTGCACCCTGTCCTCTGAGCCCAGGAGCCTGTGAGGGGTGCAGTATTGTGAGGGTCCAAAGCATGGCAAGTAGACATCAGTAGAGTCTCTGCCTGAATTCAGCCAAGATGATTCCTTCTTATTAGAATTAAAAATAAATAAATTTTAGTAATTTCTTTTTTAAAAAGCAACTGAACACCAACACAGTGCCTAAAGACCTGTACATAGCTATAATTTGACAGGCATGTTTTGTGGTCTTGAATAGAGTCTGCTCCTTACAAGCAGGTGCTTACATTTTGCCTATATTTTTTTGGTAGGAATGACTAGGTCCTGTTGGACATCAGTCTTTTTTGCTGAAAGGGTTCCTTTGTGACATCTTGGTCTTGGCCCTTCCTGTGATCCCCTGTAACCATTCATTCTCTCTCTCTCTTTCTCTCTCTGTCTCTCTTCAACCCTGTTCAGTCCTTCCTTCCTCCCATAAAATTCTGAGCCTCCTTCTTTCCTGTACTTAAAATTTCCCTTGTCCCCTGGTCTCACTCTGCAAGAAATCAACAAACATTAGGGCGCCCGTGCACCCAGCACCTACTCACGCCTGGCCCCCAGTCCCGACACCAATGTTTGCCCTGCTCTGAACAACATGAATACATAAGCAGCAGCATGACTAGAGGATAGGTATATCCTACCCTCTGGAAATCAAGAAGAAGGAAAAACCAGCTGGGGATGAAGTGAGAAAGCACATAAAATAAAACCATAATACTGTTGCAAGTGAGATAAAGGTCAATGGATTTCAAAATGTCAGATGACAAAAGGATCATTTCCGTTCCAGTTTTCAGTTAGTACAGTTTTGTGGCTGCCAAGTTTTAAACATTTCTGACTTTATGTACATTTTTTAGTCTCATCATGGCAGTTTATTAGCCATTTATTCAAGCTTGTATTAATATCCTCATAAATGTCAATCAGCACCTGAAGTAATGTGAAAAATTGTGGTAGATAGATTATGTCTTGGGCATAATTGTGCAGCAATTCAAATCTATAGATACTTAAAGCCCTGTTGAGGGACTGTGTGGAGGGCAGGCTTGCTGGGGGTTGAGGGTGGCAGGTGTACACTAAAGTCTTCAATATTCCCTGCTTCCTGAATCTTTATGGACAATAAAAATGTCATGATCGCAAACAATGGTGGCTCTATGGATATTTAACAAACTTTTACTCAGTTTCTATGTGGCAGCTATTGTGAAATATTTTTATACACACATGTGCATGCAAACACATACAAATACACGGAGAGAGAGAGGCTATTGCAAGAGTCCCGAGGAACAATACACTGCAAAATCTAAAGGAATTATAGGCATTCAATAAAATCTGCATTAACTTTAGGTTGTTGTAACCACTACTAATAACTTGAAAAATGGCAATGCTATTGTGCCAAGCACTTGGCATGTATTATTTTAATTCCAGCACAGTTGCCACTGTCCTTATTTTAGAGATAAGGAAATTATAGTTCAAACTAAGTTAGAGGTCACTTCTGAGATCACACAGTATCACACAGTAGTAAAATATTGGGTGAGGCCAATATTTTAACCCAATACTGTTTAACTCTAGCACTCAAGCTCTTCCCACTATGTACTGACACCTGCCGAATATCAATGTTAATGCTCAATTATTAAATGTTTAGATGAACTAGACTAATAAAACCATTTATGTAGCAAACAATGAAATATGTATCATCTCAAACATTGCTTATTTTTTCTTGAGTGTCCCAGTAATGCATCCTTCCCTAGTTCTTTAAGAATTAAATTCATGCAATATTTTTGACCAGTTTATTAAATATCTCATTTTCCTTTGTTCTCTTTTTTGTCTTTTAGTATTCAGCTCCTAGCACAGTACCAGATATGCTAGTAGGTCTGAGAAACTGAGAATTCTTAAAGCTTTTAACACACTGGGCATAATCCCTCCTTCTTGCTTTGATCTCTATGCAAGTCCATGTGCTGAACTCAGCAGGGTGTGGAGTTGTGAAATGCAGAAGACACAGTCCCTGCCCAGGCCCAAATGACATTCAAGCAGGTAGCCTCAGCCTGTCAGCTCTGTGATAGAATGCCAGCAATGACTAAGGGAGGACAGTGGACAGAGAGGTAGTAGCCATGGAAGAGGTGGGGAAACTTCAGAAAACATACTCATGCAACAACCCTAGGAAGAAAGCAGTGGCAAGATCATGTTTGCTGAAAGTTGAAAGAACATGACAAACAGGCAGTAAGTGTGAAAATGTGTGATGCGTTTAGAAGAAGTGAGTAGTTTGGTTTAACAAGAATAAAGGGAACATGAAGAGGTAGGATGTGCCCTTTTGCTAGCCATTTATAATAAAATATCTTGCAGGCAATTTTTAGAGAAGAGAAATTCATTTTTCAAAGTTCCATAGGCTGGGAAGCCCAAGACAAAGGCAGTAACAAAACCAAGCAGATTGAGTGTCTGATGAGAGACTTTCTGTCCAAGATGGTGTCTCTTGCTGCATCTTCACATGGTTGAAGTGGGGAAAATGGGCAAATGCTATGTGCTCAAGTCCTTCTACAGAAGCACCCAATCTCATTTATAGAACCACCTCCCAGGCTCCACCTCTTAAGAGCATCACTATGGAGATTAAGATACAGCATAAGAACTTGGGGGCGGGCACCAACCTTGAGACCATAGCAATGGAAATTGTGGTTGCAAGGCTCTGTTGGACCAGATAATGGAGGGAGTCAATTTCATGCTGCAAAGTTTAAATTTATATTCCATAAGAGATAGAATGTAAGAAGGCTGGGGACATAGCTCAGTGGTAGAGTGCTTGCCTAACTAATGTTCCATTCCATCTCCAGCACTGAAATAAAGGGAAAAAAGAAAAAGAGAAAAGAAATGGAAGGCAGAGGAGCTTCTTGATAAGAAATTCAATTCGTTGAGTACTTTGTTTTAGGAAAACAGCACATTAAAGAAGAGGGGAGGTGATACAGTTGAGGAAATGAGAATAGATTTTAGCAACAGTGCAAGGTCAGACACTGTTCCATTTGGAAGGAGAGTCAGGTGGTTGGTGCTCTCCTGTTCCTTCTTTCTATGTGCCAGAATATATGTGGAAATATGCTTTCCTCTGATGGTGGAAGGTGAAAGGGTGGATCTATGTCCTTCCCTTCTCTAACACCAGAAATTCTCCTTTTAACCCATTTTCCCCCTTGAGCAGGTTCACTGTTTTCTGGGGTGACAATGAATAGATTTGAGAGAACAGAACCCTTGATAATTCCTCTAAAATTTTGAACAAAAGGTTCCTTTTAGTGAAAACACGGAAGAATCCTCAGCATGATGGAGTAACTTCATCGGGCCCCTTAAAAAATAGGGAGATTCTCAGAACTGAAAATTTTTAAAAAATGACAATACAGCATTCATACTCTGGTCATTCAGCACTATTAGAGCATATTTGTGCAGTTCATTCACATGTGTAGTGCATATATATATATATATATATGTAACCACATGTATATAATTTATAATATTGTTAAAATTTGAATTTATAGCATTTTGAATTGTATACACTAATGTCATAGATTATACATAATTCCATGAGATTACACAAGTCTCTTGAACAAAGCTTGCAAGCAAGAATGAATACATGTGTTATATTGTTAAAAATTTCAAAGTAAGTCTTCCAAAAAATAATATTTCAAATAATCCATATTTGTAAAATTCAGTCTTTATTTCCCTGAAAAGGAGTTTACCAATTCAGCTACTCACATAAAGCCTCTAACAATTTGAATGAAGAAAATTGTAAGGCAAATTATTAGGATTATGATAGGCTTCAACTTAAGAATCTGAGGAAAAAACAAAATTTCTCACTTAGGTTAAACTTCTCTCAGGAGAAGAAAGAGAATCTACAACTTAGATTAATGGGATTATTAACAACAAAAGCATCAATATCAACAATTATAACAATTAGCCAATTTAGAACAGAGGAGATGCAGATTTTAAAACATGCCTTGGCCTCATAGGATACAGAATGGGGATGAAATATAAATAATAATAGTGAAAACAATATTAGACACTTATTGTGGATCTGAACAGTTGAGTCCTTTCACCTATTGTTGCACTTGATGCCCATAGAAGCCCTGGGAAATGATGTGGAGTCTCTGCAAAGTTTCCTGGGAGTTGTCTCTGAATTGTCCAGCAAAGAACTAGATGAAACCAGAAATGCTTCTCTCACCCAAGGAGAAGCTGCACCAATGCTCCCTAGGTCTCCAAGTAGTGAGCAGGCTGAATTTCTCATAACTCCTCTGAAGA
This sequence comes from Glaucomys volans, assembly GCA_020662805.1. Classification (NCBI taxonomy): domain Eukaryota; kingdom Metazoa; phylum Chordata; class Mammalia; order Rodentia; family Sciuridae; genus Glaucomys; species Glaucomys volans. The sequence continues at coordinate 405,408 of JAJEJO010001935.1, forward strand.
GCTTGCCCTTAAGCCACTACCACACTGTAGTTAGATACAGTAGCAGAGGAACTCACAGATCATCATGCATCACTGATAACCTTGTATCACCACCATCCAGGTCCATCTTCTGCTTAGATGGCCCTGAAAGAGACAGCAATAAAGTTCAAAGTTCAGCTCCAGATGTATCTCTGCAGAAAGCCAAGAGATCTGGACAACCACTCTTTTTATTGACTCTTCACTTATAAGCATCCCCAGAATGACCTGGTCCTTGCACCCATATTATGCATCATTATAGGAATGAAGAAATTAAGTAAATTACTAATAGGAAAGTTAAAAGCCAGAACATTAACCTCAGTTTATCTAATACCAAAGTGATTTTGGTTTTTAAGATTCAAATAATTACTAGATGCAGTGGTGCAAGCCTGTAATCCCAGCAGCTAGGGAGGTTGAGGCAGAAGGATCCAAGTTCAAGGTCAGCCTCAACAACTTAGCAAGACTCCATCTCAAAATAAAATAAAAAATAAAAAGGCTTGGGATGTGGGCCAGTGGTTAAGCACCTCTGAGTTCAGTCCCTGTACCAAGAAACCCCCAAAATTAACATAATCAAAGTATTGCTCTTACTAAGTTGTGACACTGGAACTTCAACTAGGTTTGTTGATTCAGAAACCAGCATTTGTCATCCAAATGCACTCTTCCTCAAAAGGTGAACCCAAGGCCATGCACCATCACAACCATAGGTACTTATTATTATCACAATCTTAGTGTTGCTACCCAGATTTATGGAATCCTGAGCTATAATTTTTAGTAAGTACTTCAAATAATCATAATGCACTAGAAAGCTTTAAAAATATTGCTTTATAGAAATTGTTCTCAACTACCCCCAGAATCTATGTGCATGTGGTGCATATAGGACTGTGTGAGGTAAGGGCCAGATCACCTATCTTCTGAGTTGAGGAACCTAAGAAGAGCAGAGTCAATCTCTCAGTCTCTCAGGAAAGAGTCTTGTGTGTGGCTAACCTCTTTGAAATTGCTATTAGAAAACAGGAAATGAGGATTTTATATCACAAGGGCTTTACAGACCCTATGGGAAGATCCACCTGCAACTCCTAAAATAGATGACTTCTGATACATGAATTCAGGGAACATTCTTGACATTGTTCAAGAGAAACCCAGGGAAGCTCCTGGGTGTGCACCCTTACAAAGTCCACAAAAATACCTATACTCATTTCAACAGAGGGCAACTCTGAGCCACACTGAAGCAGGTAAGGAGATCGTTGGAAAGTTTTCAGGGCATAAGCTATAATTTTCTTCTTTATTGGAAAGTAAACACAACAATTAACTTTCTCCCATAATCTGGGGAAAATTAGTGATGAACTCACAAAAATGTTGACCAGATTTGCTGCTGCCAGGCAGAGTGGAGTTGCCACAGTCAAGATGCAGGGAGAAGCTTTATGTATTCTGAGGAATGGGCTCCATGAGCATCTCCTAGTCTATCCACCTGCTCCTTCATTTCTTGTCTCACCAAAGATAACTCAGGCTTCAGTTCAAAAGGAAACGTGGGCAGAAGCTTGTGCTTGAGAAGTATTTCACCTAATTCATCGATGTAGACATGTCAAAAATGAAACCTTCTCACACATGGTTATAAATCACTATGCCCAAAACAATAGGAAATATGCTATTTGAATGCAACACCAATTGTATGAATTCCAAATAGCTAAGCCAAAGCCAAATGCAGCCTTGGAGGGAGATATAATTTCATGATACTTTTTGAGGACCTATAAATTTTGAAGAAGTAAGTGGGACATATATAACTTGGTGGAGACCCAAACAAAAGATGATTAGATACTGCAAAAGGTACAAATAAAAGTACATTTTATTCATTCTGTACAGTGTCAGGTAAAGATGGCCAATGGTTTTTCTAATGAATCTATACATTCCAAGATTCTTATAGTATAGCATAGGTATGAAATGTCTCCCCAAATCTCATGTTGAGAGAATGCAAGGAAATTTAGAGGTAAAATGATGGGGTTATGAGAGTTTTAACCTGATAAGTGGATTAGTTCCCTGAAAAGTATTAACTGGGTGGTAGCTGCAGACATTTAGGATGTGGCTGGAGGAGGTGGGTCATTTAGGACATGCCTTTGGGGTACATAGTTATCTTGGTTAGTGGAGTGCTTTCTCTGCTTCCTGGTGGCCATGTTCTGAGCCTCTTTCCTCCACCATGCTCTTCCACCATGATGTTCTGCCACAATTTGGACTCAGAGCAAGGGAGCCAGCCGTCTATGGACTGAGACCTCTAAAACCACAAGCCCCAAAATAAACTTTTCCTCCTCTAAAATTGCTCTTGTCAGAGCAGTGAAAAAGCTGAATAAAACACCATGATTATTACTGTGTGGCTCCTGGAGAGTTAGCCCCCCACATACAACATCATAAGAAAATGTGACATGAGAATTATCTGACCTTACCAGAAGAGTGGCCAAAGGCTCCCACATGTGCTGGCTCTGCCATCAAGCTTTGATAATTAGCTGATTTGCATCCATGTTAAATAGCGGAGGCTTCTTCTGTTTTCCTTTTTGTTAATATGCTGCTTAAAAAGAAAAATGGGACACATTCTCCCTGAAGAGTCAGATTGGCAATAAGAGAGGGAGTGGTCATGTGTGTGACTGTGTTTGGGGTAATGAAATTGCAATAAATAGATTAATGAGACTCCTTCTAAGATAACTATCAAAAGCTAAGCAATATGTAGGTCAAGAACAAGGTGCACTCTAAATAGAAAGCTTGGAGAAGCTTAAATGAAGCCTCGGCATCAGTACAGAATTTTGTGTTCCACTATAATTATGTTATCAAAATGAAAGATGGTTTAGTGGAAAATGGCCATAAAAATGAGTTGCTAGAATTGTATATTTATGAAATAAAATATATATGGATTTCTTTGTTTACTGACAGTAGGAAAAACATTGAATTTCTGTTTTGCAACCTTTGAAGTCTTTCAGATGCAAAGAATCTTTCCCTTAATATCAAACTTACCAGTTTATCAAAAGATCTTTGGAGTGTTTCCTGGACTAGGTCATTTTATACTCCTGTTTTTATTCCAGCTTGCAGTTTATTAGCTTGTTCAAGACAAAATTGCATGACTATCTTCTTTGTGGATCTGTTTACTCATTTAACCTCTTTTTTAAAGATGGCAATAAATATTCATAAACCAGAAACCAAGTGATTTTTGTTACTGTATACATGCATATACACACCATGAGTTTCTGAACATGCTAATATTGCCACCTCTGTTAATAAAGAAACAAATAAATAAGTAGCTTAACTTTTTTCAGATAATTTTAAAACATCTGTGGGAAGAAAATTCTCTTAGTTTTGTTTGTAGCTTGGATCTAGATAGTCTGCCCTTTCTCGTCTTTTCTCACTAATATGCAGAATGTTTTTCCATATATTGTGCTTGAACATAAGTAATAAAGTTCTCCCAACTCTCCCTACAAAGACATGAAATGCTACTGGTAATATCTGAGAAGTCTTTCATGAAATATAGGCACATTCATATTCACTACATCATCATCCTTGGAGAAAACAAGGGCAGGGGAATAACAGGCAGCACAGAGTGACCTAAGTGAATCCTGCACATGCAGTAGGATTGTGTTACAAACAAGGAACCCAAGGAACCCTGAGTTTAGGAAACCCCAGTCTTTTAGAGTCCACAATCAAACCTGTTTGACCTTCAAGCCAGGGGGAAACATTATCTCTATTATCCTAGGCATTAAACCAATCTGTCTTCTGCTCCAGTGGGACACATGCATCTTGGTTTACTCTACAGACATGCTTGAAAATATAGTCTGACAGAAACTGTTTGCAAAACTTACATAAATACAAGGGGCCCATGGATAACTGTCTCCCATAATGCTGCATCAGTTTATACTCCTGCTAATAGTAAAATCCAGTATTTGGCAGTAAGGGTGATTAAAACCAGGTGTTAGGGAAGTTGACCAGCACTATTAACTGTCCATAGTCAAAAATCAAGAGGGAGTTTGGGATTTTGAGTGGTGGCTTAGGTCAAGGTATAATATCAATTTGTATGATTTCCAAGCTAATTAACTACGGAAAGTTGCATGCAATAGTTTCATAGGACACAACTAGAATATCATACTTCATATCTGTCCAAATTCCACTGGTCAGAATTTAGTCATAGAGCTTTATCTAATTGCAGTGGAGGCTGAAAAATGCAGTCTTACTAAGTTTCCAAGATGAACAAGGAACAAAATTTGCTGAACACATGTCCATAGCCTTAGACAGTCTACGTGGTTAAAACGTGGAATATAATTCCCAGCATCCTCCCTTCACACCAGGTTTGCATATCAGGGCAAATCTCTCTTTCCACTACTACCCCATAGACTCTCATCTTCAAAAGCCTGTTGATAAGGGTTGGGGGACATGTGCATCACCAAGAAATAGTAATGGCAGAATAAAGAAATTTCCCAGGTCATAAGAGAGGCATAGGTACTTTAAACTGTGACTTTTTATAGTTGACCAATCTCAAGGGCTTCTTGAAATTGAAAATGCTGAATGAAAATAACTTCTTAATACTAAAAGGAAATAGAAAATATTAGAGGTCAGAATTATTGTTAACCTGAAATTTCAGTTTATGACCTTCCTGCTAAGTATAAAGGAAATAAAAGTAGGACCTCATTTCAAACTATTTTTTATTAATGATTGTCCATCTGCAGAGATGTTTTCTAATTGCCTGGTCACCACTGGTAAATGAGCAAATTTGTATCACCCACTTAACTATCAGGGATCTTTTCTTTCATTAACATGTTTTAAACTTCTGCCATCATAGCAGTTTGCAAATTAGGTTTTACATTGGAATTATTTTCAAGGTACTTTTATAAATCTTAGGCCAAATTTATATAACACAATATCAGAAGCTAAATTGTTTAAATTTCAGACATTTATCTCTCAATATTATGAGGTCTGGGGTGTCCAGGATGAGAGTACCAACATGACTGCCTTCTCTTCCAGGTTTGCAAAAGACCTTTTGCTGTGTCCTCAGATGGTGAAAGAAGAAATCTCTGCTGTCTCTTCCTCTTTTTATAAGGGTACTAATTCCATCATGGGATTCCCTCTCATGACCTCATCTAAACCTGTTATCTCCCAAAGGATCAACACATTGAGGGTGAGGTCTTCAACCTATGAACTTGGGAGGAAAATATTAAATTCACAACACATATCAACACTTATAAGTAACAGGCTGGTGGCATAAATGTGACATATGAGTTACTTGAAAATAATTAATCATGTCAGTTGTTTCTTATGTGCTGCCTCAGCTGGTCCCTTCATACCTTTCTATGCATTATGGGCCCTGTAATTGAATGACAGCAGAGTAGAAGCAGAGTAGATGCAAAGAAATACTAGCCCAAGTGGAAAGCAATTATCTGAACAACCAAGTCTGGAACTCTGAGAGAGCTTTCTTGCACTGCACTATGACCTCTCCCGTGTGGCCAAGGAATGTAACATAGAGCTCTATTATGAATAAGACCTCAGGTCAAAGAATCCAGGATAGCCGATCCAAACTCAATTTCATGGGATCTCTAGGTAGCACCTGTGTGACTCTGGATGAACTTCTTAGCCTTCCTTTGGTATTTTTCTTCCTCTTATATTAAAAAATCGTTGGTTTAATGTCCCTTTAAAAAAAACCCAGTGGTGCAATAAATATGATACATGTTTTTATTGTTAATATTTTCCTAAAGGCAAAATCAACCATCAGGGTACTTCAAAGAGAAAAATACATCTTAAAGTTTACCAATTAATTTCAGCTATTCCTTCTTCAATATGTAGTTGTTCTAGATACCCCTTTTCACTGGGGATATATCTCAAGTCATTATCCATAGCTGCCAGCCAAGCAGGATTCTGTGAAGAAAAAACAAAAAGGAGTAGACAGACCTACCCAAGTAGTCATAGAATTCTTCTCTCCATGCTTGTGAGAATTAGGTAGAACTGGGATCCAAACACCTGCTCAGCTACCATAAGCCAAATTTCTAATCTATTTTGAATATTTTTATTAATATTTTAATATTAATATTAATAATATTGATTATGAGGCAAGTAGAATACAATGTGAAAGTAAATATCAACTTTACAAGCTTTATAAGCATGCCAATAATTGTATAATTATAGCCGTGATAAATGTTAAAAATCTTTTTAACATTGAATGCTGAGGCTGGGGTAGTGGCTCAGTGGTAGAGCGCTTGCCTAGCATGTGTGAAGCACTGGGTTTGATCCTCAGCACCACATAAAAATAAATAAATAATAAAGATATTGTGTCCATCTACAGCTACGAAAAATTTTTTAAAAAACATTGAATGCTGACTTAGATTAGAAAGTTTGAGAAAGCTTTAGAAGCAATTTCAGAGGACGAAGAGATAGGAAGAGTGAAGAAGATGACATGCTAGGCTAAATGAACATTTTCAAAGATGAGGGAAAGCACAGAATGGTCCAAGGGAACAAGAGAAAGTTCAGTGAGCAAGAGGAAGCATGGCAGATGAGGTTGGCAAGGTGCGCATGGCTCAAATCAGGCAGGATGATCATACAACTGCCGCCAAATCAAGACATACCTGAGCATAAATGGGCACATTTTAATAGTTATGCTAGGACTATAGGTATAAATCAGGACTATCCTTGCCCCACCCCAAAAGAAAAGAAAGAAAAAAAGAATTGGAAAGAGGATAAGTATTAGGAAATTATTGTAGAAACTAAATCAGATGAAAAGCATTAGAAGAAGTTGGACATTTTGATAAGAAATCTTGGTAATAGAAGATGAAAGTATGGGTTCTATAGAATGTAAGATTTCAGTAGTTCCATTTGTCATATTTTCTTCATTGTAGCAAAGTGTCAGAGACAAGCTAACTTTATAAAGTAAAGAGGTTTATTTAGCTCATAGGTTTGGAAGCTAACAGACAAAACCACAAAGCACAGCCTGTGGTGATGGCCCCAAGGTAAAGGGTGGAGCATGTGTGGGAGCAAGCATCACATTTCATTCAAGTCAGAAGCAAGACATCTGGGTAGGGAATGCTTCCTCCATTTTAGCAGCCCTGCCTGGAGCCATCTCTTCCAAAGACAGGGCCTCAATGATCTTCTCCAGGCCCCATCTCTTAAAGCTTTTAGCCCCCCTCCCATATTGCCACCTGAGGACCATGCTTCCAGTCACTCAAATCATTTCTAAACCACAGCAGTGGTGTCAGGGGAGTAGGTAAAAATAAGCTTCTCCTTTTCCCTCCTTGGCAGGAAACACACCTTGCCTTCCAGCGGGGAAATGATGAGTCATCTCTATGTTCCAATAATTAACACCCAAGTTCTGTCATTAAAGAAATAAAACAGATATTAAGCCTCAACACTGGCATGCCAGCGAAGACTTCAAGTCAATATTTCCATTGTGTGTCAATTTCACTTGATAAAATATTTATTCAAGAAATGTAATTTATAGCCCCCTCTGCAGATTTCAGATACTTATAATATCTCTCTAATTTTCAAGAAATCACAGCTTTTCTTTTAAACACAGAAATCAACAGTCATTCACATCCAGAGTTGATGCTAATTCAGAGGCAAAACAGCTTCAAGGTTAATGTACCCAATCTGTTTTGCTCATCTGCTTCTACCAAAATCTTTGCTACAAGTTGAGAGTTGAAAAGGAAAAGAAAAGAGGGTAAAAAGGAAGAGAGAAAAGGAAGGAGACACAGAGAGAAGGAAGAAGAGAAGAGAGGTGGGGAAGGAGCTAGGATTCATCCATGCACACTAATTTTTGTTCTCATGTTTCTATAAGAAAACATAAGCTTGACACCAAACCAAGGGGAACTCAAAGTGAGCCCTCTGTGCTTGGCTTTTGGAAGGAAACCAGAAGGTTCCATGGGGTGGAAGTGCACAGAGCTGTACTGGTATTTTTTTCTGGAATCAAAATTCTGAAAAGGCTTGAAAATAAATAAATAAATAAATAAATAAATAAAT
>JAJEJO010001935.1:413490-428019 GCA_020662805.1 Glaucomys volans
TCTCTTTCACAAACATCTAAAGACAGGGTTAGTCCTCAGACAAAGGTGAGATAAGGAACATCTATTTTGACCTGTTCCATCTGCCCTACTGGTCAGACTCCTCAGGGCTGTTTGACTGTACTTAGGCCAAGTGTATCAGAGACCCAGGATGACCCCTTCCCTGCTTCATTAGAGTGGTCATTTCTTTAATAGCCTCATACCAGAAATCAAGAGAAAAACTTACTGAGAAAAGATGTCCTAGTAAGGTATGACTATGAAATCTACTACCCTACCCAACTGATGTTTATCAGAGGGTATGTTTTTAAAAGGGAAAAATAAAGAAAAGGAGTAAATCTCAGATTTCAAGTGTCAGTGTGGAATGAGTGGAAGATAATAAGTACACATGTCTGTGTATATTCATATGATATGTAATAAATATACAGAGTACAGATGCCATCAAGTAATGTGATATAGAAAATCCTGATTCATTGAGTGCCTGCTGTTCCAGCACTAACCTGTACCAGCTACCAGGTAAATGAAAGTAGGTGAAACTATGAAATTGGGTTTCATTGGCCTGAACTTGTCTTCATACTTGGGTGATAAAGACTGGCCCAAGATGGCCTCTGTACATAGTGAACTGAAACCTAACTTGAGGCGGAAATAACCTCCTAACTGAGCAACTGAATCTTGGCCAATCATATCAGCTGGGCCTTTGGCCAACCAAGAGCTAAAAGCTCCCAAAATAGAACCATTTAAGGCAATTAGCAACTGCAGCCAATCAGATTGTTTCCTCTGGTTATAAGTATAATCTGCACATGTGATAGGATGGGACATTCTGAGTCGTTTTTAAAAATCTCTTCTGCTGCCCTATTCTAGAATCTCAATTAAAGTCGATTAAAATCCACAGAACTTTTTTGTAATTTTGTCTCTTTTGAAAAATGGAAGTACTCTTCACCCTGAAAGATCTTGTAGTTTCTTGAAAGTAAGATCTATTTTATAAGCAAATAAACAGGTACATTTTATTTTCAGCAATGAAAAGAATGGTGTTCTAGAGAAGAAAACAAGGCTGGTTCCAGGAACTTAGTCTAGATAGAGTAGTGAAGGAAGATTTGAGAAAGAACATCCCACTGTTAATATTTTGGTATATTTCTTTCCCCTCATTCATCATTTTATATTTGTGTATGTGGTTTAGAGCATCTTTTTTTTGTATTCTACTGTTTCCCCTCCACTTGACATTGTATCAAGAACAAATTTTCATATCGTAAGTTTCATAAATACTTTAATGGTTATTTGGTATTTTCTCATGTAGCTTTTCTTAACTTACCAAACTGATATATTTAGACTATTTCTGCCTTTCAATTATTATGAATAACATGTGGTAAGTATCTTAGTACATAAGCACATATTTCAGATTCAGGTTACCCCCAGGATAGAAGCCTAGAATCAGAATTACTGAATAAGTGCAACAATTAGGTATCTGCTATATATTACTATCAGCATATGTGAGTGATTACTTCATAAACACTTATCAAAATCACTGTGATTTTTAAAATAGCTTTCATTAAACAAACAAACATGTGCATTGGTTTGATGCCTTTTCATACTGGCTGACCGTTGACTCCAACCGTTGACTCCCTAACATTAGCAGCAGATATTCCTAAGGGACTGGCCAAAGAAACCACCAAACAGCAGTTGCACACAGTGATTCCTGCTCAGCATGGGCCAGATTCTTGGAACACCAGCTTTTCCAAGCATGCTCCGCTGGTTCCCAGGCCAGACAAAGACTCTCCTCCAGGGTAAGTGTCTGCATTGCCCATATTCCTCCTGCCATATCTGAAAACCTCAGAAGGTCTGGTTCTCTACTTGCCTCAAGAGACATTCCATGGATTCTGATGTGTTCCTGAGTGAGCAGGGAGAGGAGACACCATGACTGGTCACACATAGAGACTAGTGCTTATACCACCAGCTCTCTCAAGGTCACAATCCAACTCCTTCCCTCCTCAGGGAAAGCACTGCCCACCTTTATTCCTTTCATGAGAAGTGTCTTCAGAGTCATTAACAACCAGAAATCTACAGAAGACTTGCCTGAGGTACCATTTTAGAAGAGGAGATGTCAGTCATCCCTCCCCCAGAACTGTGAGTCAGAATGTGGATGTGGAAGCCTGAAATCTACATTTCAGAACACTTCCCTGTTGAGGCAGATGTGTGTATCTGCTGAGGAACCATAGATTTAAGAGTACCCTGCTATTTCTTAAAATTTGGGGATTGTCACTCTAAGGAACCAGCTGTGTACCAGTTGCATCAAGTCAATTGTCTTTGTAGCTCTTGAAGCCCTAGAAAAACAGACCCTCAACATCCAATCCACCATCACTTGTACAAGACTAAACTGGCAAAGGGACTCATTTTAGGATCTTAGGAATTCTTGTTTCCATATACAAACAAAAGAAGATCAGCATTTAGCATCCAGGGAAAATCTTTCAAGAGATTCCAAGAAATCTTTTCATTCCAATTATCTGAATAAGTAACATAAATGTAAACTAAGGTATGATTTAATTGTCCTAAATTGAAAATATATGTCATCAAAGTTCTTTCAACTCTGGCATTTTGAGAACATGTTCTCCAAACATCCTGAGAAGTGCTGTGAAATGATTTTCATGTTTTGTCAACACCTTTTTCTTTAAATCAATATCTTCTTTAAAGAAGAAGAGAGTTTATTAGATTGAGTGTAACATATTCCCTTTTATATAATGGTAAGGGTATGTGTGATCCTGTGCTCAGTTCTATAAAGTTCACAAAAACATTTAGGTGTTACCTTTGATCAATGCTGAGGATCAGCAGGGAATTTCATATTGACTTTAGGGATGTCTTGGCTGCCTTATTAACATGCCAAAGAACTGTTTTAAAATCTTGATGAGAAACACATCAAATGCCGAAGGGCACTACTTGAGACACTGGAGCCCCAAACAAAAAGGAAGCTAGTATTAACAATTTATATATAAGATGTTCAAAAACGATTTTGTTTCCAGATTTCCAGTTAAAAATTATTACCAAATTGAACATATCGCTTTGTTTTATTTTAAATGTTACATGCTCAGAGAGAGAATCTCTGGGTGACAGATAATAGAAAACCTTCTCCCTCAGTCTTGCAGCTGTGTGTGACCTCTTGTGAATGATCATCCACAGCAGCCCAAAGACATGTCTGAGCTCTCCTTGCAAGGCCCCACCTTCAAATGGTTTCCTGATATCTACTTCCCCTACAAAACACTATATTGTCCCGTTCAAGACAATCCGAATTTTATTTAAGAACTGGAGTGTTTTCCTTTTTTTCCTTTCTACCAGCCACAAAGGATTTGAAGCAGGTCAGGATATATATTAAATCCATGGTTTCTTCTTTAACTAGCTGTCCCACCCTTCATTATAACTGTTGTCACTTAACATGCATGTCCTGATTTATTTATTTATTTATTTATTTATTTATTTATTTATTTATTTATCATAAAATAAAATCCATTGTGAGAGAGACTCAATAATCTAAGCCTGAACTTCTCCATATTGATGATAAATTTCTTAGGATATGACTTGTACATGTAAAGTGCTTTTACACCAAATTCTGTGTGTCAGTGGGAGTTAATGAATGAAAAAATACTATTTCCAATAATAATGCTATTACAACTAACAATTTGTTGTGCATCTATTAAGTTCCAGAAATTCTTTTAAGCACCTTGCTTGTGTGATTTAATGATGGAACCACGATACTCGAATATTTTTCCCATTCTCCAGGTGAGTAGTATTTGCATAAACAGACATTCTCAGCTTGGTGGGTTTGCTGGAACCAAATCAAACCAAGAAAATGCAAATGCACATATCCCAATTTCCTCTCCAGTGAATCAAAATGTGTTTGAGTCCCCAAAGAAGGAAAATTAACAATGACCAAATCTGCTTAACGGGTCAGGGTTGTGGGGCAAAGGATAAGAACAGAAACAAGAAAAAAGCAGACTCCTCTGTTGAGAGTTGATATTGGGATCATCCTACAAATCCTTCAGCTTTGCCACACTCCTTGTGTGTGTGCCAGAAAAAGATTCAAGTATTCACTTCACTGCCTTTCCTCTCCTTCTTCTAGTGAAGTTCCATTTTATTCAAACTTTCGTTTATTGACTCTTTGTTTAATAGGAATACTTGCTATGCAAAAGGTTTAATGTTTAGTTATAAGGCATGACTCCACTCTTCCTGGAGAGACAAACATGAAGGAGAGTGAAACGTGATAAGACAGATATTTACAGAGACTAGATTAGGAGGAAGAAATCAATACTGATGAAGAGAAGAAGGCTTCCAAAAGGAGGTCATGCCTAAGCTGGTTCTTGAAGGGCAGGAAGAGCTTGCCAGGCTAAGTTTGCAAGGAAGGGTTTGCTGAAGAGAAATTTGCATGACCAGATGCTGCAGGTATGCTGGCCACCCAGGGGATTCGTTGGAACACACAAATTCAGGCATTTTTTTGTCATTTCTAATTCCAGGGACAGGTACTTTCTCTGGCTTTGTTTGGAGAAGTAGTATTAAAAGTGTTGTAGGGCAAACATTCATATTTATGCTGTATTTAACTTTTCATTAATAATAAATTCAGGTGAAGTAGCATTGTTATTAATATTGATCAATGTTCCAATTGGAAGCACAGATGTCAGGGACTTTTTTTTTTAAATGGGTTCAGTTATATTTAATAGTGCTGTTGATGAGAGGAAACCTAATGAAAACCAACAGATGGTCTATTTAATATCGCTCTCGGCTTTGAAACATGTGCCAAATGTGATACACACCAGGACTTGACAGGGCTGTTACTGGAAGCCTTTAATTACAACTATTTGCACTCCTGGGCCTGCTGAAATTGCTAAAATAACACTGCAACTTCTAACACTGGCCAAGCCAGAATTTAAATAATACCCATTTTGTGATATTGTCTGTGGCATTGTATTTCTAAATGACCTCCATAGACAATTCCTCTGACAGTATTTTTTTCAGAGGGTTAGAGGAGATCAAGGAACTGGAGCCAGTAAATTCCGACATTCTCCCACCCCCATCAGTCTGGAATGTCAAACAACATCTCCAAGGTCAAGAAGAGGTAAGGGTTCCTTTATTACCAGCGTTAACTCAATTCCAGAGACAGCCCAACTGAGGCAAACTGCCAAAATAATGGCTAAGCAATTAATAATAATGTCAACAATGGTTGACAATATCCACTTCCCCTGTTATGAACTTTGCTAGTCATTTGGCAAATACCGCCGCTACCTCACACAACAATCAGACATGTAGAGATGAAGATGATAAAGCCGAAAGGTTCAATCAGGCTCAGGATGACAGTGCTGATAAGTGGTAAGCTAGGCAGGTTAATTAACCAGAGCAAAAGCAAGACAGACCAGCCAATTAAGGTAGGATAATATGTCACAAAAAAATTTAAAGGAAAAAAAAGTAGTAGGAGGAGCTATTTAAATTGCCTTATAAATAAAATAGCAAGAAACCTCAGGTGTCTGGTCCCCTTCATCTCTCCTTTCACCTGGGCTGCAGTGCTCTGTAGCTGTCTGTGAGCACCCAGGAAAGAAGGTGCTGGTGCATGGCATCTCAGTAGGACAGGTGGCAAAGAAAGCCCAGAGTGTGACAGGTCTACAGGTGCCTTAAGAAATGAGGTAAAGATGCCTCAGCTGTCCAGAGTCTGATGACCACCAAAGAGCTCATGGGGAGCCCATTGGGGTAGGGACACTCCATGGTGACACCAATAATCCTGAGAGAATTAACAATATTGGGTCTAAAGCACCTGAAATCAAAAGGTCCCCTTAGCCCTCCGGCTTTAACTTGTGCTGATAGGCTGGAAGTCAACACACCAATACTGGAAGATAGAAAATGATCTATTTTTTTTTAATGTTATAGAGTAATTTCTAAGGAAAATTCATGTTATTTGCTGCATAGGAAAATGGGAGTAGATACCAGAAGGACATTGTAAAGGCTGCATTCTTTTACAAAATAATCCTAGAAATCCTCAACAATAATATAACCAAAATAAATTTTCTGATTGGAAATTATGAGATATCCTTCTTAAAAGTCCAGGATGAAAGAATAATTTTGATGTGAAATTAAAGATTTTTTGTTGATTTATTTATGCAAAAAATAAGCAAATAAAAGTGTTCTAGAAATTGAGCAAGGCAGAAATGAAAAATTTTTTAAAAGGGATTGCCTTCTAATTCAACATATGAAATAACAATAATACCTAGAGAACAATTTACACTACTAAAAACACTTTTTATTAGTAAATACTGCCATTAACAAGAAGACAACTGGAAAAATGAGAAATTTATATAATCCAAGATAAGGAATTAATGGAAATAAACTTGAAATTAATGAAATAGCAGAATATAAAGTTTTTTTCTAAAACTAGTCCTTTGATTTTTATTCTTTTTTAAATGTTTTTAATTGATGAATTATAGTTGTACAAAATGGTTGGACTTGTTACATCTTCATACATGCCCATAATATAACAATATAATTTGTTGTAACGTTTCCCAGTATTTCCCCTCTCCCTTTCCTCCTCCCTCCCCTGGTTCCTTTCCTTGATTCTCATGATCTTTCTTTGATTTTCATGAGATCCCCACCTCCCACCTTTCTTTTCCTTTTTCTTCTCTAGCTTCCACTTGTGAAAGAAAGCATATGACCGTTGACCTTCTGAGTTTGGCTAATTTTGATAAATATAATGTTCTCAAGTTCCATGCATTTTTCTGAAATGACATAATTTCATTTTTGTTTATGGTTCAAAACTCCATTGTATATATACACCACATTTTCTTTATCCATTCATCCATTGATGAGCACGTGTGCTGGTTCCATAGTTTGGCTATTGTGAATTGTGCTTCTATAAACAAGGGTATGCTTGTATCACAATAATATGGTGACCTTAGTTCTTCAGGATAAACACTGAGGAGTGGTACAACTGGGTCATATGATAGTTCCATTCCTAAACCTAGTGCTTTCAAAGGAGAAAATACCTATAGCAATTTTCTGGCAATACTGATTAAAATAAAAGAAAGAAAATTAAAATATGTATCACTAAGGAAGAGAAAGAGACGTAGTAAAAAATGTAACAGTCATAGGAGACTCTCTGCTCAACTCTATAAAATGTAAGTTGAAAATATTAAAGAAAATTGATGGTGCTTATAAAAATACAAATTTCCAAGATTGAACCATTTTAAGAAAAAATGGATTACAATAGATTATAAAGGTCTACAATTTTAAAAGGTACAATATACAGAAGATTTTGTATCTGTGGTCCAGCTAACTTTCTAAACATCAAGAGCAGTACTAGCAGTTACATTACTGGGTTAGTCTACTCATCTGCCAAAATAGAATACTACCTACTAGGTGGCTTAACCAACATAAGTTTATTTGCTCATAATTCTAGAGGCTTAGTCCAAGGTTAATGATTCAGTTTCTGATGAAGACTCTTTCCCTGGTTTACAGGTGGCTGCCTTCTCCTTGTGCTAACATAATCTTTCCTTGGTTTGAATGTTGGGGGTGGCAGGGCCAAGGAGTTCTTCCATCTCTTCTTAAAAGGACATTAGATATACATGTATGATTACATGAATGGTACGAATCTGCATCATGCACAATCAGAAATAAAAAGTTGTACCCCATTTGTGTACAATGAATCGAAATGCAGTCTGTAAATTTTTTTTTTTAAATTGAAATAAAAGAAAAAAGGACATTAGACACTAATCCTATTGGATTCAGGTCCCACCCTAATGACCCCATTTAAACTGAAGTACCTCCTTCCTACACACCATCTCTTCACTACAGTCACACAGGGGTTGGGTTTCTGCATGAGTATGTCTGTAAGAAGGTAAAGGCTCACACAATTTGATTCAGAACAATTATCCTTTAGTGATGTAAAATCTCCCAGGACAGATGAAAATATCAAAATTAGATGAAATTATCATACTTTCTATTTTACATAGAAAAATAAAATCAATTTATCTTATAAAGATAGATATAAAATTCCTAATAAATTATAATCAAACCAAATATACCACCGTATTTTAAAATGTCACATTTTAAATAAGCAAAGCGTACCTCATGACTACTGATTCAGCGTTAAACAAATTTATCAATATAACTTATTAGGACCACAGATTAAAAGGGAAAAAGCAGAAAATATGTAATTACGTCAACATGTGCTAACGTAACATTTGAAACTACTCCTAATGAAAATTCTTAGCATAATAGGAATAGAAGAAAATTTCTAAATGTTTCACAGTCTAATTAAAAATACTCAACAAAGGAATCTAGCAATAATGGTGAAATATAAAAGTCAGCATGATTAAAAAGTGGGAACATTACCTATTCCAACCATCACTAAGCAAAAATATTTTTATTTGATGGTTTGCCTGGAAAACACAGAAGACTACTAAAAACATATTTGAAATAATAAAACAATTTGGTAATGTATTCAGTAGCTAAATATGAGTTGAACAGATAGATTTTAATACTAAAGCTTCTGGGTTAGAAATAGGTATACACCTGGGAATGAAATTGACCAAAGTTTGTCTTGTGCATGTCTGATTACACTTTAATAATGAATTCCACTATTATGTGTAATTAGAATGCACCAATAAAAACATTTTGAGTATTTGACAAAACTCAAAAAGAAAGAACTATGTATGCAAAATAGAAAATTCTATTTACAAAAATAATTAAAATTACAAAATGTCATGTTAAATTTAATTTATAAAAAGAATTCCTGAACCTCTATGAATAGTGCTATAAAATTGTGCTAAAGGACTCTAATTAAACAAGGGTAAAGAAGACAACATTCATGTTCCTGGATTGGAAGATTTTTAATATTACAAAGATACCAATACTGTTAAAATTGATACTAGGATCCCAATTGTTTTAAACAGGAAATCTCTTCCTCAAGTATATGTGGAAAAAAAATATATGAGAATCTCCCAGAAAACAAAATTTTTAAAGCAAATAATAAAAACTAATTTACTTTTCAAAGTTTTAAATCTGCCCAAAGTATTCTAATAGCAGTATTTACACAATAGATGAGTGAACAAAAGCAATGTAACTGTCACAAAACAAAATAAAAAACTGATAATTAACATATGGTAAATGTGATATTTTGATTAATAAGAAAATTGTGTTTTTTTTTAAAGGAGACATTGAAATAATTGTCTATTCATCAGCTAAAACAATCTTCCTATAAGTGGCTAGATAGTAAATATTTGCAAATTTGCAATCCATGAAGTCTTTCCCAAGCCCTCTGCCATTTTGGGAGGATATGTAAACAAATGGGCATGACTGTGTTCCAATGAAACCTTATTTAGGAAAATTTGTCCTGTACAAATTTGGTTTGTAAGCCACAATTTGCCCACCTCTGACCTAGAAAAAATATAAGTGAATTTCATACATCAAAAAATTAAATTATATTTGATTTTAGAATCTTATTGTAAAAAAATGAAAACAAAAATATTAACTCTAACAATATCAAAGAAAAGGTTTTATAATCTCATGGTAACAAGGTCTTCTTGAACAGACAGGAAGCCCAGATAGCAGAAAAGAAATGATTTACATATTTGCTACATAATGATATAACCATAGAAACCATAAACAAGGTCAAAAGACAAACTTCAGCATAAAAGAAAATATTTTCAAGAGCATAGGACAGGAAAAGGATAACTATGTCTAATATATGAAGAATTATTATATTAATATACAGTAGGAGTAAACAGATCCAGTAGACAGATCTGATGGAATGTAAGTAGGCAATTTTCAAAAGCAAAAGTTCAAAATATCCATAAATTTAAGAAAGTACACTATGTGAATGAGAGGGCAGGTCACTTCTCACATGAAAATTCATCTGTTGAGTTCAGTCTGGGCTTAGTCCATTTGGGTGGCTGTTATGAAATACAATGAATCGGGTGAATTCTATACAACAGACATTTATTTCTCATCTATGGAAGTTAGAAGTCCAAGATCAAGTACCAGCATGATACGTCCCAGTGAGGGCCTCTTCCTGGTAGAGACTACTGACTTCTTGCTGTGTCTTCAATGTGACAGCAGGAAGGCTAGAGAGCTCTGGTCTCCTTTTTATGTGGGCACTAATCACATTGAAAATGGCTGCACCCTCATGACCTAGTCACCTCCCAAAGTTCCCATCTCCGACCCTATTAACTTAGGGGTTGGGATTTCAACTTACCAATTTGACAGGAGACAAACATTCACTTCATTATACTGGCAACAGCTTCCCAGTCTCTCAGTGTGGAAGTCAAAATTCTTCCGGTGCTTGCAGGCTCCCTTATCTCTCAGTATTTTATCACTCTCCCTCTTGTGTGTTCCTTTTTGGTCACAATGTCTGCTTTGTGCTTCAGAGAAACACAAGGCACACTCCTAATTAGGGCTTTTGCACTGATGTATCCTCCATCTTGACTGCTTTTCTTCAAGGTTTCTCTTCCTCACTTCCTACAAATCTACTCAATGTCTCCTTCTTAAGAGGCCTAACTCTACCACAGTATGTGAACTTGCATAGCTCCCCCAGACACACAGAGCATGCATACGCACCACACACACACACACACACACACACACAAGTACATACACAAACACACAAGTATTTCAAATCCCTCTTATCTTGCTCTACTTTTTATTTTTCTCATATTATCTTCTTCAAATTTACAATATGATCTACTTGTTCATTCATTTATTTTCACAGTCATTTCTCTCTTGACCACCAAAGAATATAAACTCTGTGACAGCAGGAAAGTTTGTATCCCTGATCACAGATGTGTCCCCACTGCACAGCACAGGCTCTGGCACATACAGTGGTATATTAGCAAGTGCTTCCAAGCAGCTGGGTAGGGGGTACCATGTGTTGACTATGAGGTCTAAAGTCTCTCACGAGCCTTGTCAGATTTCTAGCAACAAGTTAACAAAGTCATTGAATGTGGCATTAGTTATGTCTCTAATCATCTGTCATAAGCCAATAAACCAATGCTAACTTATCATCTGGCACAGATCAGGCATTCAGTAACTATTTGTTGAATGGATAAATGCTAAGTCTCACCAGTAATTGTGGATGTTCAAAGTCAAAGTACATTGGTTTTGAAGTTACCCATCTTGCCATTTTTATTTGTGAAAACTGTCATGGTAAAACAAACAAACAAACAAACAAACAATAAGAATCAAGGATGACTCCCATGTTGTACTTGGTTATTCCTAATACCCATGGGCATTCTGATACTCAGGGAGCTGGTAGAGAAAGAGACCCCAGCAGCAAAGACTGAGGAAAATGTCCTACCTTCAGTTAGCAAAGAGAGGAAAAGAAGAAAATGCAGAGATTATAGGGTCACAAAAAGCCAAAGAATAGGTTGTTTACAAAGGGGGTGGTTAACAGTGTCAAATGCTACTAAGAGGTTGTTAATGGAAAGTAGGCCCAAAAATAGCCATTGGATTGGGCCAGAAGGAAGTTCAGGGTCCTCTTTACACAAAAGAGTACAGAGGAACATTTTTTGATATACCTGTTGATTGTTTGTATATCCTCTTCTGTGAAGTGTCTGCCCATTTCCTTAGCCCATTTATTGATTGGGTTATTTGCATCCTTAGGGGAAAGTTTTTTTGAGTTCTTTATATATTCTGGAGATTAGTGCTCTATCTTGTGAGTGGCAAAGATTTTCTCCCACTCTGTAGGTTCTCTCTTCACATTGCTGATTGTTTCCTTTGCTGAGAAAAAGCTTTTTAGTATGAATCTATCCCAATTATTGATTCCTTCTTTTATTTCTTGTGCTTTGGGAGTCATGTTAAGAGATGTGAAAAAATGTTCAACATCTCTAGTAATAAGAGAAATGCAAATCAAAACTACCCTAAGATATCATCTCACCCCAATTAGAATGTCTGTTTCCAAGAATACAAGCAACAGTAGGTGTTGGTGAAGATGTGGGGAAAAAGGTACACTCATACATGGCTGGTGGGGTTGCAAATTGGTGCAGCCACTCTGGAAAGCTGTGTGGAGATTCCTTAGAAAACTGGGAATAGAACTACCATTTGACCCAGCTATCCCACTCCTTGGCCAATACCCAAAGGACTTAAAATCTGCTTACTACAGTGATGCAGCCACATCAATGTTTATAGCAGCCCAATTCACTTTAGCAAGATTGTGGAACCAACCTAGATGTCCTTCAATAGATGAATAGATAAAGAAACTGTGGTATATATACACAATGGAATATTATTCAGCCATAAAGAATAATAAAATTATGACATTTGCAGGTAAATGGATGGAATTGGAGAAGATCATGTTAAGTGAAATAAGTCAATCCCAAAAAAACAAAGGCCAGATGATTTCTCTTATAATTGGTTGATGACACATAGTGGGGGTGGGGGGAAGCTTGGGAAGAATGGAGAAGGGATGGATTGTATAGAGGAAAATGAGGGGCAGGGAAGGAAAGGTAATAGAGTGAGACAAACATCTATAACCTATGTATATGTATAAATATGCAAATTGTATGATTCTACTTCGTGTACAACCAGAAAAATGATAGTTGTATTCCAGTTGTATGCAATGAACTAAAATTAAAAAAGATAATAAAAAAAAAGAGTACAGAGGATATAAACCCAGTGAAACAGAGAAGAGAAGATATCAAGGAAGAAAGAGCAGTGGTAACAATTCCTTTAACAATTTCCTTTGTGTATGTATACCACAGCTTCTTTATCCATTCATCTGTTGAAGGGCATCTAGGTTGATTCCACAGTCTAGGTGTTGTGAATTGAGCTGCTATAAACATTGATGTGGCTGTGTTACTGTAGTATGTTAATTTTAAGTCCTTTGGGTATAAAATGAGGAGTGGGATAACTGGGTCAAAAGGTGGGTCCATTCCGAGTTTTCTGAGGAATCTCCACACTGCTTTCCAGAGTGGCTGCACCAATTTGCAACTCCACCAGCAATGTAAAAGAATAATATTATGGCATTTGCAGATAAATGGATGGAATTGGAGAATATCATGCTAAGTGAAATAAGCCAATCCCAAAAAATAAAAGGCTGAATGTTTTCCCTGATAAGTGGATGATGATATATAATCAGGTTGGGGGTGAGAGAGGAATGGAGGAACTTTAGATTACAAAGAGGGAAATGAGGGGGCAGGGGGTGGGGGTATGAAAAATGGTGGAATGAGACAGACATCATTACCCTATGTACATGTATGATTACATGAATAGTATGAATTTACATCATGTACAACCATAGAAATGAAAAGTTATACCCCATTTGTGTACAATGAATTAGAATGAAGTCTGTAAAAACTAAAAATAAATAAATAAATAAGTAAATAAAAAGAATTTTCTGGAAAAGAAAAAAGAAAATAGATAAAAGAGGCAATAGGTAAAGGGGGATATTGGATCACTAAAGGGTTTATTCGTAGCTAGACATACTAGAACTTATTTTTACATTAATGGTAATGATCTATGGAGAAGAAATGAAAAAATGCAAGAAAGAGAAGAAACTGCAGAATCAAAGTCCCCAAGTGTGGAAGGAAGCCTGTGCAGGTCAGCATGGAGGTGTTGGTCTACAGCCCAGGCCACTCATGTCAGCCAGAGAAAGCACAGAGCAGGTGGGCAAACACAGGCATGGTGGCAAATGGAGCAGAAGACAGAGACGACCTCACATCTGGGGCATTTCTTTTCCCATTGAAGTGTGAGGCAAGGGCTCAGGTGGAACATAGGGATGGGACACCAAAGGGAGGCACTGACAAATCATTTTAGAAATAGAAAGAACAATCTTGTAACAGGAAAGCACCTCTCTGAGATGGAAGCAATTTGATGGTTATGATCATACATGGAAGTCTGACTCCAGCAACTTTCTTTTCAACATTTGCACTCCAGCCACTGGAAGAAGGGGCTATCACTGTCCTTATTTTATGAGCAAGAGAGATACAAGATTCATAAATGCTGAGTAATTTAGCAAGTCAACCCAGATCACATACAATGAAAACTGGATTAAATGGAAGTGTTGTCTTCAGTAAAGACAATAATAGATATAGAAACTGCTTCCTGTCATAGATCAAAATACTTAGAAAAGTATAGGGATGGTAAAGGAGAGTATTTTTCAATTATTATTAAAGCTTTATAGTTATACATAGTAGTTGGATTCGTCCTAACAAACTCATTCATGCATGGAAATTGATTTAAATTCATGATACAGGGGAGTGTTTTTAAGATTAACCCCAAAGTCATAACACATATGCATCTACCGAAATGAGGGGAGGGGCATAAAAGCAAACCACTGATACTTTTGGCAAGCAATTATCCTATTACATATTGATGACTCTGAAATCTTTGTTGAAAGCCTAATTTTTAGGACTGTCTTATTTTTTTTAATTTATTTATTTATTTTTGGTTCAATGTACACAAATGGAGTACAACTATCGTTTTTCTGGTTGTGTACACAGTAGAATCACACCATTTGCATATTCATACCTATACATAGTATAATGATGTTTGTCACAATCTATTATCTTTCCTTCCCCA
>JAJEJO010001935.1:430813-450395 GCA_020662805.1 Glaucomys volans
GTGCTGCAGTGGCTCTCAGTGGGGTTGATTTTACCCATTGCCCATTGGGGCATTTGACAAAGTGTGAAGAGTATTTTTGTTCTCATAACTGGGAGGATTATTACTCACATCCAGGGGAAGGGCAGGAGTGCTGCTAAGCTTTCCACAACACGAACAGCCCTACACTGTAAAGCCATATGCTTCCCACTGGGAAACCCTGATTTGCACACTTGAACCCCGAAAATGAAGGTATCACAAGGTCCGTGCTCCCTTCACTCTCTGGTGGCCATCCCTTCTTGTCTCAGAGCCTCATATGCCTCCTCCCAGATTAAGTTCCATGAAACACACTTTAGCCAAACCATTTCAATTCTGAGAAATGTGTGAAATCCAAGCACCTCTGTCTGCTACTCAAGGTGTCTGTTGCTTTTCTGCTGCACACTTTTCAGATCTTATTTCATATTACTCCTCTTCCTACCTGCAATGGAAAGACCATGGAGAAAATTTGCCCTTCCCTTTATCCAATCTTTGCTATCCCATCTCTGCCCCTTGCTGCTACTGGTCTCCCATCAAGAATCTTCTCTCGTTTTGCACCATGTCAAAATCCTTCATTCTTCAAGATGCCCCTCTCCACATCTTCCCTGCTTTCTTCCCTTGGAAGTAGTGCTCCCCTCTCCAGTGCACCTGCAGCTCTCCATCTAAGCCCCTCACACCACACACTAAACTCTCTTTTGCATTAGAGTTGTCATACCCCTGCCCACCAGTCTTATATCTCTGGACTGAAAGATCCAAAAATGCTCTCACTTTCTATGAGGTAGGCAGAGATGAATTATAGTTGAACAAAGGAATGAAGATGTTAATTAATGTAAAGTGTTTCTTAGAAGAAAACATAAGGAATATTAATATATATCTAAGTTCCTGGCACAAAGCACTCAATAAATATTCATCGAGCATATATGTAAATTAATTGATCAACTGAATGAATTGATTGATTGCTAAGGACACCCACTACAACTCATTTGATGATTTCTTTGTCATGCTGTACATCAACTTCACTTCAGATAATTCTGCATTAATTCTTGGTGTTTGTGAATGCACAAAATGCTGGCTGACTATCCACTGGGAAAGGCCACATGCTATGTGACACCTGCTCTTGTCACAGGTACAAGACTAGCTCTTGGAGAGAATCCAGTGCATTTTTTTCTACACTGTTAAGTTTCTTTGAACTTATAGGTAAGTCTGACCCATAAAATCATTACAGGGCTCAAAAGGGAAGTCTCTACTGAGAAAGAGGTGAACTGTCATTTGTCAGCTTCTCTCGGGGGATGACTTTAATTGAGGGACATATCAAACAAGGTCACAATTTATAGCTGCTCTTGGTGTGCAGTCAGGATTCTAAAAAGATATCACTGTGCACTCACATCCCTGGTCTATAATTTCCTGTTCTGAGCTTTCAATGGGATGCCTTCTGAGAATAGTTATGAAATTCTCAGGGGTAACAACATTTATTCTAACGAATCATGTTAACAAAGCAGAGTCAACTCTGGGAAGAAACTCTAAATGGGTTAAATCTGGAACCTGGTCCCTTTCCTACCTTCTAAGTTACACTCACCTGTTTCAGCAAGCACACCTTCCTCCTGTCCTCTACAGTTCAGTTCCACCTGTCCTTTTCTAATGACTCAGCCACCAAATGATCCTACCCACATCATCACACTTCTAAATCTCAAAATCCCACCAATCCACAATCTCATCTATAATGGGAAGACAGGTTTGCAGTAAGATGTGAATGACTGAAAGCCTTGGAATCCATCCTGGGTGTTTTGTTTAAAGAAAACATTTCTACTTACCAAGAAATGCTTTTTTATTTTCAGCAAAGAACTTAGGTGGCCCTCAAGGAGATATTGGGAGAAGGGAACTCTCAGCACTTCTTCAAACCCGACTGATACCACGCTAATTTCAGAAATCCTAAAATGACTTTTATACTCAATGTGTTAACAAACTCCCTCCAGAAAATCTCTCCATTCCTGCCAAAGTAAACATCAGCAAATGCAAATCTCTCTGTGTTGTCTCACTACTTGAAATCCATCACGCTAACTAAAATAAGCTAGACTCAGAAAGTCAATGGTCACATGTTTTCTCTCTTCTGTGGGAGTCAGAGAGAGAAAAAGGAATGAAAAAGAGACCTCATGGCAATGGAAGGGAGAACAGTAGAAAAGCAGAAGGCGACTAATGTAGGAGGGAGGAGATGAGGGAAAGGGGCAGTATTGGGGAACAAAATTGAACAAATCATGTTCTATGCATGTATGAATATATCACAATGAATTCTATGTTTATGTGTAATGATAATGCACCAATAAAAATTCTAAAATAGTGTGATAAAAGTTTAAGCTCCTCAGCATAGAACTGAAGCTTCTTCTCAGTGGAGCTCCCAATTCAGCACCTACTAAATTCAATCTGGTATTTAACTTTGACATGACTAGCACCTCCAACCTCCAGGGTTTTACAGGTGCTGTGAAGGTTGCCTGTCATATGTCCCACCAGCCCCTTCTGAACCCACAACTCACTTCTCCTTCAGGTTCTGCACAACCATCCCTCTCCCTGTGCAGGACCTGAATCAACACTAATCTTAGTTCATTCAAGTTGCAGTAACAGAATTCCATAGGCTGGTGGTCTCTAAACAACAGCATCTTGTTTCTTTCACAGCTAGGGTCTGGGAAGTGCAAGGTCAAGGCACCAACAAAATCAGGCCTGGTGAGGCCTGCCTCCTCTCAACCTTGCCTTATCCTATCCACATGGTGGAAGAGGCAAGGGTATCTTGCAAGCTTCTTTAAAAAGAGCACTAATGGCATGCATAAAGGCTCATGTCACCTAATTACTTCCCAAAGAATATACCTCCATATAACCTCACATTGGGAGTTATGCTTCAATATATGAACTTGGGGTGGGGGCAAAGTCAGTGGTCCACAGGTGTCCTTCCTCTTAATTCTGCCCTTCTTCCTTCACACCATCATGCACCTAGCCGCATACTCTCAGTGCCAGGTAAGTCTTGCAAAATCTCTCCGTAATTGCCCTCCACAAGTATTCATTGCATGTATAAATGTTTGTTGAGGGAGTGAAGTTGGAACCAATCCAATAATTACAAAACAAAATTTTTGAAAATGAGTGAAGCAGTTCAAACAGGTATAGCCCCTGTTTAATAAATCAGAAAACTGGGGAAAGGGACCACATATCATATATATAGAAGAAAGGAACTGTAATAAGTCAGAACTACATATGGTTGAAGTTGCTGATTTATATTTAAAGGAAACATGTTTCCTACGTGGTACAGCTTAATGATTAATGCCCAAGAATTCAAAAATGCCCAGGTTCAAGTGCCACCTTTGAATTTATCCAAGTAGCTTAACACTATCAAGAACTTACTTCAGGTATTTAAAAGCATCTTTGATTTGATGATAAGAATGAGTTTGAGGTGCAGGGTATGTGAGATATGGAAGAGAGGAAAGGGTTTGGGGTGGAAGAGACAGGAAATTTTAGAGAAAAGCATTACTATAAAATGAGCGTGTCATTGCTCATTTCTTGGATGATCTTGTAAAATCATTAACTTCTAATTAATGTTGGATTAGGCTTGCCACAGTGTTATGCACCCCAAAGTATTTCTTCTCAGATTAGAAATGCCCAGTCCCCTCCTGCTGGTCTCACAGATGCTTGTCATCGATGCCTTGGTTCTTGTTTGAGATGCGAATTCATAAAGCTTCCAAGTTTCAGACAAGTGTTGAAAACTCATTACCTGAATGCTACCTCTGAGATAAACAAAGTGGCTAGGTTCTTTGATGGTCTGGCCTTCAGGGATGGGCTAATGACTTCCCACTCTCTTTGGGAGAATTGCCGCAGTGAAGAGCTGGGTTGACAGCTGGTCACAGTCTGCCCATATTTCTGCCTGGGAGTACTCCAGGAAGCATCTTATAGTCAAACAATAATTGTTTTCCAAGGTAAGTTAACTAAGCACTTTTTTCATAAATTATCCTATTTGATTTTTTCAACTTTGAAAGTTAAATATTATAATAACATTAATGATGAGAACACTGAGGTTCAGAAAAGTTGATGCAGGGCTGGGGATATAGGTCAGTTGGTAGAGTGTTTGCCTTGCATGCACAAGGCCCTGGGTTCAATCCCCAGCACCTCAAAAAAAAATCATAATAAAGTTGACGCAGGGCTGTGGGTTCAAACCTGGACATCACTACAAAATCTGGGTTGTTGTTCAAACAGTCTCCTGGAGAGCCAGGTAAGGGACACAGATCTATCTCTTCCCTTGTCCCATCCCCCCACTTGCCAAAAGCAATCAGAAGGCCAGTTACATTTTTTAACTTTCACCATTACTCAACTCCTATTGTGAATATGTTTCTATCTTATCCCAGTCTTTCCCTCATGTAGGGACAAACCACTGTGTAGCTCTTCTTTGTCAGTCCAAGTGCTCCAGAGAAACAGAAGTAATTGAATACACACAGATACATAAGAGGATATCTTTTATGGGAATTGTCACACAATTTTGGAGACCAAGAACACCTACAATATCCTGCCTGCAAGCTGAAGAACCCAAAAGCCATAATCCAATCCAGTCGAAGGCCTGAGAATTGTGTATATCTGTGTGAGTGAATGGGAGGTGGAGTTGCTGCTCTAAGTCCCAAATTCCAAAGGCTCAGGAACAAGGAGTTTTCATGTCCAAGTCAGGAGAAGATGGATGTCTTAGCAACAGAAAAGACAGAGAGTGTGCCCTTCCCCTACCTTCAGTAGGATGGAGATCCTCAGCCACACTGGAGAATGCACATCTTCTTTACTCAGTCTATTGATTCAACTGCCAATTTCTCCCAGAAATATCCTCACAGACAAATGCAAAAATCATGTTTTACCAGCTATCTGGGCATCCCTTAGCCTTGTCAAGTTGGTACTTGAAATTAACAATCACGCCATATCTTCCTCAGTTAACCCCACTTCCAACTCCCCTCCAAGTCTAGTCAATACTTTGCCGGCCTCTTTGGGAAAACTTCACTGGTGTTTGTGGGGGCTCTGACTCCCTTGTAAATATGTGCTTGGTACTGTCAAGCTTCTCCTTATGCCATGCATTCCTTTCACAGTCTACACTCTTTGAGGAAGGGTGTGCATGCCCCACGTCCCCCTTGCCCACAGGACTGATTCCTATCCCACAGTGTTGTCACTTCTTGCTTCTCGATCTAGTGCCAGCTTTAGACTATAATACCTCAAAACTAATGGCTCTTTTCTATTCTCTATTGAACACTGAGTACTTGGAAAAATCTCTTGAATAAAGTAAATGTTCAATAACATTTGTTAAATGAATGAATGAATCCAACCAGTATATTTTGCACTGATTCCTATTACTTATTTTACATGCCAATTTTGATATTAGCAAAAAAAACCCCACAAATCTCATTTATCTGACTATTTCATAAAATTATACTAACTGATCTTTGAGTGGTCTCCATCTATCCCAGCCATCCATCAGAATGTGACTTTTCAAACCTTCTTATTCCCTGGAACTTCTATTCCCCTTGCCCCATGCATTCTCAGAGCAGCCATTTGAGCTTTCTTCTCTCCATATCAATGTATGTCTTAAATCTTGATCCTTGTTCACTCGCATGGAAAGTCAAACTGTACTAATACTGTTGTCCTCTTTTTACCCCATCAGCCCTATTTTAACACCCCTCACCTAATTCACTGTCGTGTCTTCATCCCTTTGCTTAACCCCACAATGCCTGCATTTTTCTGTCTAGCCTTCTATATCTCACTGGTGTTTTAGGCAAAGGGGCACCTCCATTTTAATCTGCAGCTAATCTTTCCATTCTCACTTATTCTCACCTCTTCTATAAGATCTGCTGTCATTGTTCCATATTTTCCTTCAAGTTCTTATAGGTTCCTTCCTATCTATCTACAAATATTCTTCATTGGATCTGCTTTCCCCTTAATTTCATGTTCCCTAGCTCTCTTTCACCATTTCCTCTCTTTAATAGGTCTACCCTTCATTGAGAAATGTATTCTTTCCCACACAGCCTTAATCCCCCTCCCTTCCTACCATATCACAGTATTGCTTGGTCAGGTTCTCTCTTCTCACCTCTCTTAAATCTCATACTTTTCATGTTATACCTCAAATATCACACTCATTGCTCAAGGACATTTCATCTCTGTATTTTCTCCATGCATAACTCCACTAAAACTGCTCTCAGAGTCATTATAGAAAGGAGATGAGCTTCTCACAGCCCCCATCAGGGCTTACTACCCTCTCCTGAGGAAGTTCAATCTGCTATCCATTTAAAGTTTATTGCCAATCCATGCTTCTTCATGCACATCTCTCAGGGCTTTATTTTCTCTTTAAAAACTATCATTATTGGGCACAGTGATGCATGCCTGTAATCCTAGCTACTTGGGAGGCTAAGGCAGGAGGATTGCAAGCTTGAGGTCAGCCTGGGGAACGTAGCAAGACCCCATCTCAAAAATAAAATAAGAAGGGCTAGTAGCTCAGATGTTGAAGGTACCTGGATAAATTCCTAGTACAAATCAAAAGCAAAAGCAAAAAACCTGGGATCAATACCCTACCCTCCCTAGAGACCAATATTAAATAAACATTTTCTGACTTGAATCTCAAGATTCCCCAAATTACCCTTCCTGGCTTACTGCTTCTGTATAAGGGGAAAAGAACATTAGTGTTCTGTGATGAAACAACCTCATGTAGACAGATACAAGTTTTTATTTTTTGTAAAGCTTCTTTAATGTGAATTTTCAACTTCATGTCAAAGGTCTCTTATAATATGCTCACTAGAAAGTCCTACAAAGACTGCTGCTAAGACATGCTGAGAGAGTCTCCAGTCCTTGTGCAGATGTGGGATATATTTAGACATGCACAAGCATACTCACAGCAGAAAATGCCCACCTTAGTTAGTGCATCTTTCTCATCTCTAAGTGGTACAAGTGTCTCTCGGTGGGAGATGCCATCTTGCTGCCACTACTTATAGCAGGCTGCCCCTCCTGTGGAGAAAGAAACCGAGAGAACAAAGTTCAACACCTGGATACAGGAAGAAGTGGAAAAAAAAAAAAAAGAGCAGCTAATTATTTTAAGCATCTCTTCTCTACCTGGTCTTCCCCTTATTAATGCTGGAGCTTAGTCAATGTTGGCTTGCTAATCTCTGGCTTCATTATAAACACAACTTTAATTCCATATCAACTAAGTCTATTCAAAATTTCAAGTATGTTGACACATTAATCCATTTAATCAATTACAGAAGGAAAGAAAAATGTATCTTTATGGAGTGGAGTGACAGAGTTGGCAAAACTGTGGCTTTTAAATAAGAAGACAGAAAGAATTTCAAGTAGAATTAATGTCTGTAATTCTCCAAGGAAATACCACATTTACTATATAATGACATCAACATCAATGAGGGACAATTTGAATATCACACATTATGGAGGGGTGAAACAGTCTACTTTCCATCCATCTCTGCCAAAGTGTGCACCATTTCCAGCAATTTCTTTTAAAGGGAGGGATGCCGTTCTTTGCCTCATTTCTTTTCCTACTGGCAGAAAAGCAGATGGAAGACCAGAACTCCAGCACTCAAAACATTTAAGGAAAGCCCTTAGTGCACTGAAGATGATTTTAAGTGAACCTCAAAGTATTAAGTACCATAGGGCACAAAAAATATTATTAATTTAGCATCGACTGAATGTTGCATGTTACATCTAACAAACCAGAGACAAAGGAGGTGTACCTTCATAGGGAACTCTGGCCACAACTAGAACTTTCCCTAATTTACTGACAAGACTGAGCACATGATTTTCTCTTCCTGAACAAAACCAATTGACCACAATCTCTCTAACTTGTAAGTGGTAAATATGAGATATCTTGCCTCACGTACTTTAGCAAACATTTGGAATGAGTGCTAGGTCTCTAAATACAAAAAAGAAAAGAAAAGAAAATTATGTAAGAAAATAAACTTCTGTAAAAACTAGTTTGTCATTTGAAGTTTTAGTAAAAGTGTGATAAAATAAATAATGTCTTTATTGTAAGACTAACCCACTAATACAAAAAAGCTGAAATATTCTGTGTTCATTTAGGAAATCACAAAAGGTGCCTCTTGGTGAGCCTTTAACTTCTCAGCCTGATAAGGACTCCTGAGCTTGTTAGGTTTGTCTGTCTGTCAGAAATCCAAAGTGAAGGTAATCAGTGGTCATTTCTATTTCTTTTCCTTTCTTCGGAGAGGTAGAACAGATAAATAGAACAGTTTCATAAAATCAAGAAGGACATGCATGCCTCCCATTGTTTAACTCTTCATCCTCAGAAGTACCTTTTATCACAAGGTACAAGATGATTGCTTGAATTCTAGCCATCACTTCTGCATTCTTGCCATGTGGAAGGATGTTTTTCTATCTTTTGTAGGAACTTAGTCACATTTCCATACTTAGTTGAAAGGGTAAATAGGCAACTTAGTCTTTACGCCACACTCCTGGTTTTATAAAAGTGGGGAGAGAGGTAGGTTTGCTCAGTAGAATGGATAAATAGGTATATGGACAACTAGTAAGTCCATCACAGCTTCCATTAAATATTATGCCATAACCAAGTGCAGTGGTGCACACCTGTAGTACCAGCCACTGGAGAGGCTGAGGAGGGAGGATTGAGAGTTCAAAGCCAGCCTCAGCAAAAGGGAGACGCTAACCAACTCAGGGAAACCCTGCTTCTAAATAAAATACAAAATAGGGCTGGGGATGTGGCTCAGTGTCTGAGTGCCCCTGAGTTCAACGCCTGGTACCACCCCCCCCCCAAAAAAAAATTATGCCTTAATTTTCATAGACCTATTCTATGTTTGTCTTATGTCAAGAGCTTATCTGAATTAGAATGTGAGAAAGTTCCCTAGGTCACCCTTCATGTGGGTGGTGGAGAAAGGAGTGGCAGAGGGACAGCCTGGCTGTGGAAGAAGTACAATCTACCAGTGGATGAGGGTGCAGGCAGGTAGCATGCAACCAGCAACTCACGAAAGTGCTCACTCCACCCCAAATCCAAAGTCCACCCTTAGGTTGAGAAAAAAGTTAAATTTTCTGGTCTAGATTAATTGTTTTAAGAAGTATGTTTATGAGGAGCTACAGATCTACTTTTTAGATGACTAGTTTTTAATTGCATAAAAGTATTCCAATCTTATTTCTGCCTTTGTTTTATTCTTGGATTCTCATTTTCACATTTTCTAGTGAAAAAAAAAGCTAAGAAGGCATGTCATGTCCAAATCTGATAATTTATCTTTTATCACATGAACACACACACATGAAGGCACATGTATATCCATGCACATACTCACCACACACATATGAATAACACATGCAACACACACTTGCATGTATGTACACTGTATTTTAGGGGTCAGAAAAAGTCTTAAGAAGATTTATTATTAATATCACTTGTATTATCAGTGGGGTTTTGTATCTACTATATATTCCAAATAATGCTTAGGTTATTTATCTGCAAACATAATTCCTGAGGGCTTAACATGGAAATAAATGCATTGAAGTGTCCTAATTTGCTTGTGTACTAACTGAACAGAAGCTTGAGAAAAAAAAAAACATAGGAAAGAAAGGTATGAGGGTGTGATGATCAAGTTAGGCTATAACCCCCTTCCCTGCTGTCACTGATTATCTGGAGGTTTTCCATTTCTAGACCTCAATTTCCTCATTTACAAAACTGTAAGACTAGATTACACTATGAAGTCACTAGTGTCAAGTCACGAAATTGTGTCCTCACTCCTGATTCATATATCACAATCTAAACTCCTGTGACTGTATTCAGAGATAGAACCTTTAAAGAAGTAATTAATGCTGAAAGAGGTCATAGCAATAGATCCCTAATCCAGTGTAATGAGTGTCCATATCAGAAGAGGAAGAAAGCAGGAGTGTGTTTGCACAGAGAAAAGGTCATGTGAGCACACAGCAAAAAGACACTTACTTCCAAGCCAAGGAGAGTGATCTTGGAGGAATCTAACCTGCACACACCTTGAACTTGATCTTTCAGCCTCCAGAACTGTGAGAAATAAGTTCCTGTTTAGGCCACCCTTTATTGTAGCAGCTCAAGTAAACTCATGCAATCACTTCTAACATCGTTGGATTCTAGTACTATGCACACAGAATACCTTTATGTCAGATCAAACTACATCAACATGAATTTATGTCAATATCACTCAAATAATAGGAGTATTTTTAAAAACCCTAGAAAGCAATCCTGAGTTCCCAGAAGTTTGATCAAATGAAAGTGCCAGCATCTAAAGAGCCTTACAAAAACACTTTTGCAAAGCGTTTTTACATAATTTATTTCATCTCATCAACTAAAGAATGGGGAAATAAAAATTAAGACAGCTACAGTTTGGTCAAGACGGCAGAATTGTTCTGTGGGTTTCAGGGATCACATGGGACAGACTGGGGTCTGCCTCACAGGCACGAAGTTCCTTGGCATTTAAGCTGCATAGCCATAGGCTTCCACTGACTTAAGGACTATTCCTAAAGAATTTCTGCCTCCTGATATCCCCCCACTCATCACCCACCCACATCCCACCTCCCGCACAACCACCACCTGGCAACCCATCAAGTGCAGCTTGCATATGAGCAGAGACAAGCACCAATCTAAATTCATCCAAAACAACTTGCACGACTACCAGGGCCAACCAAAACCCACCAGAAGAACTTACTCCACCTCATGCCATTGCCCTCCTTTACTCCCTTAAGAAACCCAATTCCCCTTCCCCCTGAGGGACTACTTGCTTGATTTTAAACTGACCAGTGTCTCCTGATTTGCAAAACCATTCTGTACCTGAGCAAACACTGCCTTTGCTTTCATTTTAAGTTTGTTTATGATTTCTCAGTTTACTTAAGTAAAAAATGTACTGGGTCACAAAATTAACCCCAGATCCCAGGTCTTCTATAACATGGATTTCTCCTCTCTCTTTCATAAAAGAAAAAATATCTTCCATAAAAGTTAAAATGGTGATATGTTAATGAGGAGCCACCAAAAGGGATTTAAAGGTAATTCTTGATTCTCACTCAACTGAGAATTACCTGTTTCGTAAGTGCTATCTGTGGACATTGTATCAGCATTACAGGAGAAATGCGGAAATACAACTCTTCATTTCTGCCACCAGGAAGATTATAATCAGGAAAATAAGATAGAAACTGATGTCTAAAATAATGATGAAAGATATAAATAATGATAGAAAATATGACATAAAAATGTGTTGTCCAAAATAAACAAACGAACAACAAAAAATAACTAGTATGGAGGAAAGAAGAGAATTTCAAAACCTTTCTGCTTTTATCTCTGGGAGATAAAACAAAATCTGACTTTTAAACCATCCAGAGCTTCGAAATGAGGATTGGAGGCTGGCAGGAAGGCTGGCAGGAAGTGTGCGGGAACTTTTTAACCTAACCAAGGACGGATGGTGATTTGATGTTTTTTTCCTGGGCCAACAATGGCAGCTTCACGTTAGTTGTGCTCCTACCATGTTTATTATTTAAAATATTTGCTATCACCTGTCTTCTGGCAGCTTAACAACTGGGGTGTCTCTGTGCCTTATCCATTTACCTACATTAGGCTCAACATCTGCAGATGGTTACAATGTTCAACACTCTGGATCCTTTAAGATGGCCCTAGAGGAGTGAGAATAATGTGCTCAGTGAAAAAATGTTAGCTAAGATAGCAAGAAGACATGTCTCAAAGTTATAGCCATCTAATATCAACACTTGTTTAAGATATACAACCCACATTTGGTTCTTAAACCAACTTCATTTTGATCTGGGAATTTGGAAATTTTCCCAACATTTACCCAACTGTTAGATCTGTACTTGGCATCACCTCTTATCTGTGATTTTGGCCTTCTCTGCAAATAGTGCATCATCTGCCAAATTGCCAACACACAACTTTGTACCTCCAGCTTCAGACAACGCAATCCACCTCACCACTCACTTCCATATTGAGCCTACAGGTTCCAATCATATTTCTGCAAATTCAGTCTTGTGCTACATAGGTTGATTCTTATGATTTCTTAGGATTGACCTCTTCTGCTAAACAGCCAACATACTTTATATCTAGCTAACACAAAAATCCTTCAACAGGAAAATACCAAAACTAAAGTCAGTTAGCTAGTAGAATTTCTCATGTTCCCATGAGTCCTAAAGCCTCCCTTGGCTGGATTCCAGAGCACATGCTAATTTGCATGGCTGAAATAGGGGATCCATTTATTGAGGCAATGAAGCTGAGCATTAGATTATAATAATTAACTCTTTGAAAATAATTATTAAACTTTAGTTCAAATTTATCAGTCACCAGGGATTGCCATCTCAAAATATTGGTAGGAAGGAGTTTCTAGATACAGGTAATGGAATCCATTTTTTCCTTCAGTTTTATCATAGTGCCATTATTGGAGGAGCTTAACAAGATCTCATTATTAATTAGAGTCTCACAGATACAGTCCACACAACTTCACTCTTCAGTGACCATTTCCTTATATAGAAAGAAGAATCCAACTGCCATAATAGCCTAGTTATTGTAATATTTGACTGATATGGAAGGCAGGCAAATTAATAGAAATTTACTGAGTCTCTGAAAGTTTGGCTGCATAATGGTACAGGTGTCTTGTAATTATGGGTATTGGCAGTGATAGGATGCTCTTACTTTCAGACTACAAAAGTATTTCAAAATTAGAATGATTGACATGTTCTGGGTTTGCAAAGTTTCTTAATTCTTAACATCTCTTTCCACTTCTGCCAGCTTACGTTTCCTCCTATTTCCAGCCTCTCTCATATCATTTTTACTTTCTCTCTAAAAAAGATTTAAAACCTTTCCAAATGATATAAAATTATCTATGCAGAGTATGCACAGCAATGTAAAACTAGAAAAAAACTTGGTTAGAGAAAAAAACTAAAGAAAACAAACTAATGTTATTTATAATGGGTTATAGGTAGAGATTTCTTTTTATTTTCCAAATTGTCTATAATCAGTAAATATCACTTTTAAAATAATGAAATAATATAACACTGATAACAATAATAAACTCAATAATATAGTGGAAACTGCATGAGCTCAGGAGTCACATAAACCTAATTTAAATTTTTGCCATGAGACTGTTGTGGACAAATTCAATAAGGCTCGTTGCTACCTTTTTGTTAAATTCATTATATAATAATTCTTCCAACTGCTTTTGTAAGAACTAAACAAAATAATCTTTATAAACTCCTTTACATTATATGCAGTACTTTCCTATATAGTAAAATTTGCATTGTAATGAGGACAGACTCTCTGAAAATTTAGGCTAAAACACCTTTCTGTATCAAAAATGTATCTTTGTTTCTATTTTCAGAAAGTTAGGTACCAAACCAGAAACATTCTTTATACTGATGGCATCATAATGACTGAGCACATGATGATCAGCCAGTGACAAGCAGGCGTGGGTGTTATTGGTTTTCATCCATGAGGAAGGTTTCAGCTTTTCCTACCTGGATCCAGGGTAATAATTAGATACTTCAATGATTTGTCTAGTTTCTCAAAAGCTTAGTGAGATTAAAATGCCAAGAAACTAGCAAAGGACATGTTCGTAGTACATTTTGCCATAAAACTAATTAACTGGAGAGTCCAAAGTTTTCTTGCTGTCCAACAGAACAAGTGCAGCCTGTGAATCATCTCTCCAGTTCTGCAAAGTGGGAGGGGCTTTCTTTGAGGCTCTCCAAGTGCTATAGTGACTCCCCTCAGTAGACCTGGGATTATTAGAGATTGAACTCAGGGGTGCTTGACCACTGAGCCACAGCCTCCTGCACCACTGGGATTACAGGCATGTGCCACTGTGCTTGGCTTGTTTTCACTTTTTAAAAAGGGGCCAAAAGCAATGATTTGTAAGAGATTCAGCCACTTAAGGAAATCTCATTATAAACTTCAGGGAAATAATTTCTAATGAATACATAAAGTCATGTACATATGAATTTGGTGGGTGGGTATCTTTGGCCCAGAAATGAGTTTAAGAAGTACTACCTGAGAACCTCGTGCATGGCAGGACCTTGTACAAAATGAATGCCACCCCCATACTCCACCCCAGCACATCCTATTTTATCTCCACACCACACCATCATTTTTCCTGTTCACTGTCAAATTCTTGGTCTAAACCTCCACCACCTTCTTTCCTGTAGACTAACAATAGCATCTTTGTAGTTTTGTTTTGTTGGTTGTTTTTTTTTCATAACTGCTTCCTATGCCTAAAATTCTTTCCAAAATTCAGGTCATCCAGGAGATGGTCCCCTCAGTGTTGCCTCTGGTTTTTCTCTTCAGTTTAATCTCTTGCCATTCTTAGTCCTGCAATTCCACTAAACCTGAACTGTGGGCATTTGAGAGACACATTGCACTATACCTCTCAAAACCTCTCTGCTCAAATTTTAGGTCTCCGTAAGTGCCCTTGACCGATTCTTTGCTTGGATAATTCTTTTTCAATACCCCACGATGACCGTGTTAACCATACCTGACTACTTTTTTGAATTATGATGTTTTGACATCTGAGGCCTTGACCTTCCCTACGCAAAACAACCCATCCACAGCTCACACCCCAATCAACCCTCTTACAGGATTCTCATCCTTGGGCCGCTACCTCCCTGTCCTAATCACTCTGGGGCCTGGCACCAGACAGCTAGAGACAGCCCTAACTTCAGAGCCTGATGAAATTACTTCAGTTAGCCATTTCTAACCCTGTTGATCCTGCCTCCCCCATTCTTCCCCATAGAAAAAACAACAAAGTCTCATTTTCCCCTCACTTTCTCTGCCTCTGACTGTCCCTTTGTTTCCCCAAGTAGCCCTATGGGGCATGATGTGGACCCTCCTATTGGGAACTGTGAGTAATAAACTATTTTTTCAATGACATTCATCTCCTTGTCTGTTGACTTCACCATACTTGAATAATAATAAAATATACTGGTGAAAACTTTGACCTCTGTAATCACCTCCTCTGGGAAATCCACCTCTCCCAAACTAAACATGGTACAGTATCATCTCCATAGAGAAGTCATCTAGACCTCTGTTGGGTCCATACAGCCACCATCAGAGATCTCACCACACTGCACTGACATTGACTGATAAATGGCAGTGTTCCCACCTGGCTGTGTGAACAGAACTGCATCTTGTACATGTACTTACTGCCAGAGCCTAAAATAACACCTACTCCTAGACTTGCCATATGTTTGTTGAATTGAACTGAACTGGAAAATGATCCCTGCCCTCAAAAATATAAATTTGGATGAAGATACAGAGCAGCAATCAGATTGCTCCAGTGCAGCCTGGTGAATACTAAAATAGAAATAGAAACAGGCCATTGCATGATCTCAAAGGATGCACACAGGATTCTTGACCCATGGCAGCTCAAAAGATTTCATGTTGGTTTTCTTTCTGGCTTAAAAAGCCTAGAATATTCTTGCTCTCAACTGAGCCCATGGGTTATTCCACAGTAAATTTAAACTTACTAATATAATAAAAAATGGTCTGAAAACTCAGTGAATATGGAGCTCCAGAATGTCAGACTGGATGATCTGGCATAATTATAGGAGGAAGAAGCAGTCTCATCAATTAGATTAGCTTTCTTGCATTCCACCTTCTGTATGTCTGTCCAACAGACCCTGTCTTTGTTCCTTCTGCAGCTGCCTCGGCATGATTCATAGCAGCCATGAACATTTACAAGGAAGGACCAAGCAGGGATGAAGTTTCTTGAATCAAGTTTCAACTTGATTATTACTCTCCCACCTCCATCACATTATTTAGCCTACCCACATACTAGTATCTCTTTAAGAAGCTAGCATTAATACTAATAGTAACTGTCATTCAGGATTATAGTAAGGATTAAATTGATGTATCCATACAATAAGTCTTGCACATATTAAGAGCTCAGGAAATGTTAGCATTAATACCGTTGCAATATCTCCCTCACTCATCTCTTCATCTCTAATTGTACCCATGCCATCGGATCTTTCCTCTCCATGGGCACCGTCTAACATATAATCCTGACCAAATTTATATCCTGTTTTAAGTCATGTTCCAGAACTTATAAAATGAAGTCTAAACTCCTTAATAAGATGTTAGAGGGCTTTGTTACCTTCCTCTTCTGATTTCTGAGTTCTCTTTGCAGTCCTTCTTCAGCCAAGCTGAATATTTACCAGCAGCTACTGGATACATCGGCTTTTCCTGAGCTCCACCTTTGTTTACTGAATCAACAGTTATCTTCATCTGCAAAACCTTCAACAGCCAAATTACCCACCTCCCATGAAAATTGGCAACTTCTCTACCTTATGCTGTATCTCTGCAATAGCCCACCTTGACACTGACGTGCATTGATTATGCACATATGTGTTGTCCATCATTGGACTATAAGCTTACCCAGGGAAAGAACCACATTCTATTCATCGTAATATTGTCAGTTCTTTAATGGTTGCCTGAAAAATGGCAGCAGCTCACAAAGCTTCCTGGTGGAGTTGAAATTGGTGCAGCCACTCTGGAAAGCAGTATGGAGATTCCACAGAAAACTTGGAATGGACCCACTTTTTGACCCAGTAATCCTATTCCTTTGTTTTACCCAAAGGACTTAAAATCAGCATACAACAGTAACACAGCCACATCAATATTTATATCAGCTCAATTCACAATAGCTAGATTGTGAAACCAACCTAGATGACCTTCAACAGATGAATGGATAAAGAGACTGTGGTATTTATACACAATGGAATATTATGCAGCCATAAAGAAGAATAAAATTATGGCATTTGCAGATAAATGAATGGACTTGGAGAATATCATGCTAAGTGAAATAAACCAATCCCAAAAAACCAAAGGCCGTATGTTTTCTCTGATAAGTGGATGATGATACATAATGGGAGTGGGGGATAAGAGAAGAATGGAGTAACTTTGGATTACATAGAGGGAAATGAGAGGCAGGAGGGGACAGGAGTATGAAAGATGGTAGAATGAGACAGATATCATTACCTATGTACAAATATGATTATATGAATGGTATGAATCTACATCATGTATAACCATAGAAACAAAAAAGTTATACTCCATTTGTGTACAATGAGTCAAAATGCAGTCTGTAAAAATAAAAAAAATTTAAAAACCAAATGAATCAGATGAATAAAATCAGTTAAGCAAACAAGTTAATTTCTTCTTTGTTGTAGTGGCTCCTTTTGAAAATTCAGCAAAGATGCTTGATATCATTATTGATTCTAGGCCTACAATGAAGAAAGGATGTGCCACACTGGATCATTGAGAGGACCTCATTCACCATGGTCCTTGTGCAAGTGTCAGATATTTACCCTTCCTAGGCTCGCTTCTCCCACCCAGGCTCACTCACTCCCACCATCCTTTGCTGCACCCAGAAGGACAGCGCAGATAATGGTGTTCTCCAAATCTTTTGACTGGCTGATTTTTCTACAGTGTAGAAATGCAAAAGAAAGAGAGAGAGAGAAAAAAAGAAAGACAACCTTAGGCAACTATTCTACAATTGCAGAACCTATTTGATTAAACATTTTGCAGATGTCACAGGGACCTGGGAAGTCTAGAGCCCCTTTCATCTTATTTCAACACTACCCGATGCAACTTCTTATCAAAGCTTAGCAAACTGACTCACCCACATAACAATTTTAGGAAAATATTCAAAGTCTGTGATTTAATAATTCACTCCACTCTCCAAATACATAGTCATTATGTCTTGAAAGCATGTTATACTGCATTATAATTTTCCATAAAATTGCAAATGATGTTCAGTCATGACTCCAATTCTGGTCAGAGCAAATATAAAGGTCAGATGGAGCCATGGAGTGCTTCAAACAAGTAACCCTAAACCAAAGAGGAAATACTTGACTTAATTGGATTGTCATTAGTTATATTTTTATGCTGATCTGCTTCTAACAGCATATGTGAAATGGAATTTTCCATTCTCATTACAATATTATTATTTATTTTGTATGTCTTAACTGATATCATAAGTGCACAAACTTGTGCTTTCTATGCCCTTTAGTCCTTTTAGATAAAGTAGATAAAGTAAAACTTTAGATAAAGTAAACTTACTAGAATATGTTTCCAGTAAAACCTTTCCCTACAAGTAACTCTAGATACAATCTCATTAAAATGGATTTTCTGAAGAGAAAAAAACTTGAAACAGAAAAAGTAACTGGTTCAATTTTTGAATAAATTATTAGGCTGATTACTTGGATAGTCATCCAAATTTCTTATGCAACAAATAAGTGAAATCTGAATTCTTAAAGCAGTAGAGGAACATTCCTGGAGGCATAGGTATTTTAATGATTCTGAAGGTTTGATCAACATCAGAACAATGTTAAGAAGTCTCTTTACCTCATTAAAATTGTCAATGCCCTTTAGGATTGCTAACTGCCTACAGAGATGAGGTTGTCTATCAACCACTTTGCAACCTAGATCCAAAGTCCAAGAAAGAAGTTGTCCTTTCTTTAGAACAATGCAACTGAGTTCCTTGAATCCAGTTCACTAAGGACCAAGGTTACTTGGTGTTTAGTTTTGCTCTGAAATGCATGCCATTTTAAAAATTTGTTCTAATTGCCTGAAGAATTCTTCCTGGACAGCATAGAGAAGCTTCCCTGGCAGAGGGCGACCACCTGGGGCTACCTGAGTCCTCAGAGCTGAGCTCCAGTCTTCCAAGCCACTGCGAGGTGTCTCCTGGGGAGGTCTGGCCAGGAGCGGCTGGAGTCACAGTCTCCAGAGGGGAGTTTGGGCCCTTCGGCGCTATTTTACAACTTCCCTGGCAGAGAGTGACCACCTGCCAACGACTGAGCCCCCATCGAGGAGCTCAGGCCTGCCTGAGATCTCAAGCCCAGTAACTCCATCACTGAGCACAGTTTTGTGCTCCCGCCCCAACTTGGTCTAGTGCCCAGGTCCACACCCTGGCCCGGGGTCTAGCACCTTGTGTATCTGATTGTCTATCAACACCAGGCTGCCTCTGCCCAGAAGCATTGATCATTCCCAACCTGGAGAAAGTGGGACAGCAGCTTTGTAGGGTCACCACTTAATCAAGCCTCTTAAACATCAGGTGAGTTACTGGACATCTGCAGGGACACTTTAAGTCTTTACAGGGAAATCGCAATCCTTCTGATTTTCACTACTAGAGGGGAATATACATGAGCAACATGAGAAAACACAGGAAGAAAGTCCCAAACAAACCTAGATGATATATCAAGAGAACCCAAAGACAGCATGGTAGAATGAATGACAGAAAGGGAGTTCAGAATGTTCATAATTAAAATGATCCGAGAAGAGAATGGTGTGACGAGAGAGCAGATTCAGGCTATGAATAATCAGCTAATAGAGCAATTGCAGGAAGCAAAAAATCATTTCAATAAAGAGATAGAAGTTCTGAGAAAAAAAACAAACAGAAATCCTTGAAGGAAACAAGGAAATGAAGGAAACAATAAACCAAGTTAAAAACTCAATAAAAAGCATAATTAACAGAATAGATCACTTGGAAGACAGAACCTCAGACAATGAAGACAAAATATTTAATCTTGAAAACAAAGTCAAACA
>JAJEJO010001935.1:465887-495283 GCA_020662805.1 Glaucomys volans
TGTCTCACTCTTTTTAAAATGATCATAATCTCATGTCAATCATGTTTGCTTATAAACCAGAAAATCACTGTATATTTCAGAAAACCACTGTATATTTCAACATCCTCCAGTTGACAGTGGTATTCATTCCTATGAACATTTAACAATTGCTTCCAATCGTGACCCTTGAGGCTCAATATGGCGACTTCCTCTTTTTAAACTACTTTTCATAGACTGGGGCACCTCTCTTCCTTTAGCATAATTCCACATTTACCCATGTGGAAGTTAAAGTCAGGGATCAGGGATCAACTTGCCTGTCCAGCACTCATTAGATGTGCAATTTGACTTACGTACCCCAAGTCACCCTAATTTTTCATCCAAGAAATGGGTTTGAATCCAGATTAAAATGTGGAACACTAGTATTCTTGATAATTGCCATTCCAGTTGGAATGAGGTAAAATCTCAGTATAGTTTTAATTTACATTTCTCTAATTGTTAGAGATGTTGAACATTTTTTCATATATTTGTTGACCATCTGTATTTCTTCTTTTGAGAAGTGTCTGTTTAGTTCCTATGCCCATATCTTGATTGGGGTTTTTTGTTTTGTTTTTTGTTTGATTTTTGGTGTAAAGCTTTTTGAGTTCTTTGTATATCCTGGAAATTAATGCCCTATCCGAGGTGCGGGTAGCAAGGATATTCTCCCATTCTGCTGGTTCTGTCTTCACATTTCTTACTGTTTTTCCTTTGCTTTTAGTTTGATTTTTGATCTTTTATTTTTTAATCTTTATGTGTTCTAATTAGTTGTACATGACAGTAGAATGCATTTATACATTTTGATAGATCATACATAAATGGAGTGTAATCTCTCATTTTTCTGATTGCACATGTTGTAGGATCACATCAGTCAGGCAGTCTTAAATGTACATGAGGTAACAATGTCTGTTTCACTCTATTATTCCTCCCACCTTCATCTCCCTTCTCTTCCCTTCACTCCCCTCTACCTAATATAAAGTGACTCTATTTTTCCCTAGTCCCCCCACTTATTGTGAATTAGCATTGCTCTTTGATTTTACTTCCTGCCCTTTAGGAGTCTTGTTGAGGAAATTGGTTCCTAAGCCATGTTGGAGAGTTGAGTCTACATGTTTTTCTAGTGGGTACAGGGTTTTTGGTGTAATACCTAGGACTTTGACCCCCTTTGAGTTGAGGGTGAGAAGCAGGCCCTCTCCAAGCACATCATAATACGTCTTTGCACATCTCTATTTCAGCACTTCATGTTGTTTTATAATAATTCATAGAGCTGTCGACCTGCATCAGACTGAGAACTCCTAGAGGAGGAGAAAGGAGCTACCCTCATTTCAGAAGACTCCAGCAGTAATTATTGCCTGCCATACACAGTACAAACTCAGAAAATGACTAATGGATACATGTGGGACTTTTTGTTCCTAAATGAATGGTTTGCTTGGTATGTAAATTATCAGTAAGGGCTTTTTTTCCTATGACA
The DNA here is from genome assembly GCA_020662805.1 of Glaucomys volans. NCBI lineage: Eukaryota > Metazoa > Chordata > Mammalia > Rodentia > Sciuridae > Glaucomys > Glaucomys volans. The sequence continues at coordinate 467,368 of JAJEJO010001935.1, forward strand.
TATTAATATGCCAAATTAGACTGCTATTGAGAGTATACAGCTTCAGCATTAATCTGTTGCCTCCTAAGAACCAGGCACTGAGAAGGGAGATGAAAAAATGAGAACATTTATCCTTGTGTTAATAGCACTGATGGAGGAACAATGTCCTATTGCCTATTTGTACATTAAGGAAAGCATAGCTTAGGAAACAAGGCTTCTATAACTGGAATCTAGTTATTAGATTTTAAAAATTAACATAATAGTCAGAAATTTTGATTTAAAAATTACACTTCCATTTAAAACAAACAATTATGAGTAAGATACATCACTATGCTGTACTCCATGACTTAGATGTTCTGATAACTATTTTCAACATCTAAATTTAATCCACAAGTCAGTAGGATCCAGGAATTATTTTATATCACATTCTGATGTACCCAATATACCAGATCAGTTTCCAAAATAAAATGGTAACATCTTAATGGTACCATAAATTGAGCGAGATGAAGTATGGCACATATTGTTAGCATACAGTAATGAATATGTTTCCTTTCATTTCTAGGATTTGGTAAAATAATGAATTTATGCAATAAACCAAGATAGCTCAAGACAACTTTCAGATTACCAAACTGCATGAAGAAATGACTAGTTCCTTTGTTGATAAGCCCCACTCTTTAGAAAGCAGAAGAGAAAGTGAACTCCAAGAAATAGACAATGCTTTGAACACCTAACCAAAATAAAATAAGGACACACTAGTTAAAACTGGAAAATCTAGAGAAGTAAGAATTGGACTAGATTTATATTTTCTAGAGTCACAAAACAGCAAAATATAAAATAACCCAGCAGCATCTACTACATCGTGGCCACTGCCCTCTTTTCTTCTGTCTTAAGTCTAACAATCCCACTGTTTTGACCTGCACAATTTCAATGACTTATTAGCTTAATTCTTGGTCCACAGTCCTATCCTCTTCCTGTTTCTTCCAGAGCGAAGGAAACAGAAGGTATACATGCTCATCTGCCTTCAACAACTTGGAGAACCAAATCCAAAGTCAGCATGGTATTAACTCTCCTTACACATTTGTCCCTTGTAAGCTCTTTAAAAATAACACCATTGATAATAGTAATAACAACAATGGCCGTGTTCTGCACGTGCTGATTGAACTCTGTCTCATTTAAAAGTCAGTATTTCCTATTTCATTACATTTCCAGCCCAGGCAACACAGATGTGGTTTTTCTATCAACTCTATAAACAATATCACACAAATGTCTAGCAGTGACTGGATTAATTAGGGGCCACCGAGTTCCAAGGCAATTTAAGTGAGAATCTTAACACTGCCATGAAATCCAAGGCACTGTTCACATTTAACAAGCTGTGCAGAGAAGGAAAGGCGATGAGATTTGGCACTGCAAGGGATGGGGAAGACACTTTTTTTCACTCAAATGATCACTAGATGCAGTAAAACCAGAAAACTCTCTTTAGCTTTATTTTTAAATGGGAGATTTGTTATATTTCAAACCAATGCTAATTTTCGACCCCAAATGACCAAATCGCTTTTCAGGGCGAGTGAAATTGTTCAATGGAGTTTCATTATGTTAGGAAATGAAATTCACATGCAGTCCAAAATTGACTTTCTGCAAACATAGAGGATTGGTAGAATCTAAAAGGATATTTTTTAAAAAGATAAACTGACAGCAACAGAAATCCTTAAATGCAACAATATAATTAATCTCATTTTTTGCTTTAACATTTTTTTCCAAATAATTTTTGTAAATCAAATGCCCACAGTTATATTTTCTTACTTTTTCACATTTACTTGTACATGGCAAATGGAAAGAGACTGCTTGTTCTTTCACTCACCCCAATGCACTAGCTTCAAACCTTCAAACACCACATACCCATCTCCTCTAAAGTTTAGCTAAAAACTAGATTGTTCTCAAGAGTAATTTCTCAGGATATTATTATTTTTTTGTAAACCTGTTTAAACTAAAACAATGTTTCTACCTGCTCCAAAGTCTGAGATGAACAGCTTCTCATTCCATTTCATTACAGATAATAGCTCTGCCTCAAATCCCTTTGACTTCTGCTTTCTATTGCTTCAAGAGGGAAGTGTTCCCATCGAGGTCACTATTGAGCCCTGTGCCGCTATAATAACTGTAACTATCAATTTCTCCATCCTCAGTTCATATTCGACATGACTGATCACTCCTTTGTCTTTGATAGTCTGTTTATTTGACTTCCAGAATAGGATCCTCTGTGAATTCTCCTATCACACTGGCTGTTACTCTCCCATGCTCTTTTGTGGTTCCACCTCACCTCCATGACTCAGTCTGAGACACCTTCTCTTTTCTAAATAGTCTCCCTTCTTTCATGATCTCATTAGTCTTAGAGCATAATACCAAGGCATAACTGAGTGTAAATCATTTTATTGAGGCGGGGGGAAATTATTGTTTGCTATGTTTCATTCTCTTTTCTTTAGATTCCATCCAAAAGTTTACTCAGGAGAAACCCAGTACAGGTTATTAGAGCTTCTCCAAGACTCCTTTTCCCACCTGGCCCTTCCAATTCCTACCAGGATCCCTTACACAATGGGTTCCCTGTTTTATTATCCAAGCCCATTAACCAATGGACACTTACAAAATATCATGTCGGTAATTTTTAAACATATTTGCAACTGGAGACACTTTTGATATTTGTTTTTGTTTAGCTTTTAGGTAGTAAAATACCTATTTGGAGTTATCAGGGAGAGAGTATGTGATTCTTTCGAGGATGGATGAACTGTCACATGGATAAAAACCAGAAAGGAACTGGAGCACCAATGAAGGAAATAGTGTTCATGCTGGCCACTGCCCTCTCCTTTTCATCTTTCTCTCCTTTCCAAATCCCAGGCTCTCTCTGCATGGCTGTTCCCTAGCTTTCATCTTTACCCATTTCCTTGCCCTGAATTCAGTGCCTATTTCCTCAGCTAATATGTCGGGCTAATTGAGACCAGCACCTCAGCAGAACCTCACAGTCTGTCCACTGGCTCATTTCAGAGCACCAAGAAAATCTGATGGACCCAGTTTATCCCTATGAGCTAGGTTTCATGAATCATCTCTCATGATGTCTTTCTGCCCATTTATGGTCCAACTGCAACCAGTGGGCATAAGAAAAGGAGCCAATGCCCAGGTCTCTATCAACAAGGCAAGAGTTTTGAACTAGATATTGGAAAGAAGCATGATCCACACCATAAACTCTATCCCCAAAGAGAGTCCCATTTGAGAACCTGTGACATCATGGAAGTCAAGGAAAGTTACAAAATCTGAGGACCGAGAGTCTTTAAGAGTATCCTGAACTGACTATGAAATAGGCTATTGCCAATTTTATCTATACACAGTACACATTCTCTAAAGGAAATAAGTTAGTTTCTGCTATCTATTCCCATTTTATAAATCTTTTTGGTAATAAAATTATCTGAATCCACTTTGTTGGGTTTTGAAACTCTTGTACTGATGTCAAGAAATAGACCATATTTGGGTAACTGAATACCAATTTATCTCTTCATTCAAACTAATCTTTTTTATTTATTCTTTTTAGTTTCACAAGACAGCAGAGTATATTTTATTTTCCAATAATTATAAATCAGCAGAAACATTTCATTAAAAAATTAATGTGAGAAGAGAGCAGTTTTAATTTCTAAATATACATATACATATTTATTTAGCTCAATTAAATTTCCTATCAGTGGGTGGCTGTCTCTGAAAATCTTCCTGTGTCCAACCTCCTATGGAAAAATGGAAAAAGGAAATTGATGGCTTAGGAAACAAAGTTCCCTGACCAAAACTCTAGAGAAAAATCAATTTTAATTTTGATCACAAAGGAGGTCAAAGAACTCTCACCTCAACATATCAGTCCAACTTATGCACTGCTTCACTCTGTCTCAGAAAGTTTTTCTTCCAGAATTTTTAGCCAAAAGTTATCCTATTAAGTCTGCTGTCAAATGCAGCAATAACAGTGTTTCTGTTCAAGTGTAGACATCAAAGTTGTCAAATAAATCCATTATTGTGGAGGATGACAATGAGCTCCTTGCCTCATCACCAAATAAATACAATCAGCTGGAGGGTATTACTGCTTCCAAAAAGCCACTTCTAACCACCTGCAAGCTTAAAGACCCTACTTTGAAACTACTAGTAGGAAAAAAAATTCAGCCAGAGGATAACTTAGTAAATTGCATTCAAGGAATTTTATTCTGATACAAAGTGCTATTTGAAGGGAAAATAAAATCTGAAATTTCATAAAAGCTGGTGAAAAGAGAGAACTAGAATTTTTGGCTTGAGCCAAATTACAGATGGCTGTAACTAGGAGGGGCAGCCTTCTTGCTAAAGTGTTTGCCCGTCGTTCTAACAACACCACCACCAGCCCCTTGTTTCTCCAACTTGTTCATTCCCCATTTCTTTCCTATCGAGATTTATCCTTTCCTGTTTTAGGTTAAGATGTTTTGCCAATTATCTTGCTCTTGATCAAAGTTAATTTTAATCAGTGAGCTATCTTAATGGGAAGCTTTTCATTCTAAACTTTGTTAAAGTTGCCCAAAGAAAGATGCTATAGATTTCCAAAAATTTCCAATATTAATATTATATCCATATGGAAAAATGTAATGAACTCCTGAAAAGTACACAAAAAGATAACACCATTTATTTGATATATGCAGTGCTGTGAGGGGCACTCTGTTACAATGGTCTCATATCTGACAGCAACCTTGCAAGTTAGATCCCTCTACCTTACTTCATACAGGAAAGAAGCTGAGCCTTGGAACAACTGAAGAAAACCAATTTCAAAGGAGCCATCAGGTAGTTGATCCAGGACCGAACCCTGGTCCATCTGACTCTATAGCCTATGCTTTTCTCATATAATGATTATAGTAGCCTTCCACCTGCTCGCCTCTGAGTTTTGATTCCTTAATCCATCCTCCACATTGCCATGTGAATATTTTGTTCATATCTGAACATTGGAGTTCTTATCTCTCAATGATCTCTGACCATTTGTGTGTTCCTTAACATAGTATAAAGGTCATGCATGAATGAGATCTCCTTTGATTTATTGTATTATTTCCTTCCAGACCCTTACTCTGATAGTTATGGCTCCTATATATGAAGGTAATTACATTAAAACAAAGGAAGACTGCTTAGGATTTTAAGAGATTTATTGACTACATGGCTTCCCATATGGCAGAGGAGTAGAATAAAATAAGCCACAAGAGTAGAAAAATAATCCCAAATAAGTCCAGTTTCAGAGACAGTAGACTTCATTATATAGACTTTGGTATTAACACACCTTCACAGGAACCAAACTAATTGCAAAACACTTCCCAATCCAATAGTGTAAGCACCTCTGTTGAGATGCCATGGGAAGAAGAGGTGCTCATTCTCAGGAGAGACTCTTTCACAATGGCATTGTCTCATCCTTGAAAGATTCTGGATAGAAAACAATTGTACTGAAAGAAGTTCCATAAAGTTCCATGTCCAACCTTAAAAATTCTAGGTATAAGTACTCCAGATATGATGACACCTGTATTTTCATTTTCCTATTTATAAGCATGTTCAAGTCTGAGATTGGATTTATTAAAAGCTTTAATTGACTAACCAAAGAGGAGAAAAGTACACAAAGCTATGTCTGGTCACTTAAAACCATCTTCCATTTATAGATATAACCCTGCAGGAAACAGAAGAGAGGACAACATTTAAAAGTCTCCTTCTGCTCAGATTCCATCAAAAAAGTAGACTTCTATATGAATATTAATATTATAAATCAAAAAAACTTCCTCAATTTTTCTATGCCTACACATTCCACCTGGAACTCCCTATGAATCACATAGTTTCCATCCACCTTTCATATCCTTGTGCCTTGGCTGGTGCTATTTCCTCCCTCAGAAATTCCCTTCACCTTTCAGGAATAGATTTAAGCATCAACCCTTTAAATAATTCTATGTGACCTCAGGATGAGCCAAGGATTAATTCTCTGCATTCCTAAGTAACTTGTGCTTTCCTGAATTTTAATAGCATGGTATTTTGTTAAAATAATCTATTTACATATTCATCTGCCTCACAGATGCAGGTAAAGAGATGACTAGTTGGTCTGGTTATGGAGTAAGATGACCCAGGAGAGAAACTCAGTTCCACTCAGTTCTTACTAGGTTGTGATACTTAATCTCTGGATGCCATGGACACCTTACTGTAAATGGGAATAATACTTTTACCTACTACAGAGGATGTTGTAGAGTTTTGATGAAATAACACACACAACAAAACCCTGAAACACCACCAGGAATGTAAAAACACAGGCTGAATGAGTGATACACACACACACACACACACACAAACACACACACACACAGACCTCTCCAAGTGGTCTCTACCAATCTTTTCTAATTGCTGTTCCACATACAGCACCAAAAACATGACATTTTCAGTCATCTCCACCAAATGGAAAACCAGGTTATATTAGGTGACTTTCTCAAAAAGCTAAATTTATTCCAAGAAACATTTTTATTCTGAGATTCTTTCCTTACTGTATTTTGACATTAAAATGGTCATTCTATGAAATGATGGTCAGGTTAGATGACAGTTGGATTTGTTCTATTTGTTTGAATCTTGGAAACATGAATAATAAGCAGTTCTATTTGTCTCCCTCTTAGCTTTATTTTCTGAATTCTTTCTGTTTCATGAAATTCCATGGGATTCAGACAGACAAGTTCACTCCTGTGTTTTCCTGGAGTCCCAGGTCTTCTCTTCCATTTCATAGCCTCAGGAATCTCTATCCGTCTGGTGAGATGGCAAATTGGCCAAGATACAGAGACTAGGGCATAATCATAATAACAATAGCTCAACTGTACTGAGTGCTTAATTTGTATAAGACACTGAGCTAAACACATCACATTTTGTCCTTGCTATTATCCTATGAGACAGGTTGCATACAGTTACCCAATTAATTAGTGATGGAGCCATAATTCAAACTTAAGTCTGTCCTCCTCTGAAGTTGATACTTTAACCACCACATTACAACAACGCCAAACCATGTCCTTCCAGTATTGTCATTTTTAGTGACTGAAATGAGAAACAGAGATTTCCTACTGACCACTTCCCTTGGGCATGTGTACTGTCCGCATTGTCTCTCTAGAACTAATCTACAAGGAAGATGTTAAAATTGTTAACATTTTGGTGAGTGTGGAATTTGATGCTTTGCCTCTAATATTTGGATCCTCTGCCATTCAGATAATTCAAGATCTAAGGCGACTTCAACTATTCATATTTCATTGTCAGGTTAGCAGGGGCAGGGGATCTAAATATTCCTAATTCTTAGTTAAAATTTCTTCTGTATTAGAGTGCATATAGGAGGAACTGCTGACTTCTGCCTTCTCGTCCTTCCCTTGTATTAATGCCATAATCCAGTTTGCTGAGAAATTCCCTGTTGGTCTGAAAGTTAGTACCTTTATGATGATTTTAGTGTCACTGTAATACATTTCAGGATGAGAAGGACATGTAGTACAGTGTAACTCAATCCAGTCTGAAAGCAGCCTGCTCTACTCCTGCTCTGTGACCATGGGCAAGATTCTTGGTCTCTCCAAACTATAATTTACATATTTCTAAAATGTGCACCAGACTTTCTACTTCATAGAAAGGGAAGAATGATCAAGTGAGATAATATGTGAACACATGAAGAATGAGACCTGAAATAGGGGGAGTATTCAATAAATGGCACCCCTTCCTGCCACTGCTGCTGCTATTGTTGTTTGTACTCATATTACACTGCAAATCTCAAAGGACAACTCTATACCCCATTGTCAATGCTTGAGAACATGCTACTATTGTCTTTCTGAGCCAGTTGCCCCACACTATAAATCATCTTTGCCTTCTCATGGAAGATAGAAGATGTTTGCAGCTAAATCTTCCATCAACCTGTTTCCTACCTATAGAATTTCAGAAGTCTGACAACTTTCTTCCTTTCATCCTCTCTCTGTTGGTTTGCTTTTGTCTGAGATGATGTGTTCCTACTGATATAGCATTCTCAAGAATCATGTAGGTCTCCTATATATGCCTGGAGATTCACTTCTTTAGGCTACAGATTCCTCCACAGACCTTCCTTTCTTAGATTATCCCATCTCTATCCCTGACTTCTACATAGATGTCCAAGCCACACACTCAGTTTCTTCAAATAGCTGTCTCTATGAATTAAATACTCTGACCTCTTAATTCTTCCTTGATACTGGAAAAGAATAATATAACCATTTCTTTGACTTTGTCTCCAAGGCATTCAGTACTGAATTTATTTCCCTAATTTTAGTGTCTTTTGCAATCTACGTAGGCTGAGAATTTCCCAAATCACCACCAACTCCTGGTTCCTTTTTTGCTCAACATATCTTCCTTCAACGTGTCTCTCTCTCCTCTCACATTTTAGTATAGGTAACAAGAAGTCAGTTCACAACTTCAACATTCAACTCGACAAAATGTCTGGTTTATCACTATAAAATTCTGCTTCTCATATCAACTGTAAGATAAACTTTCACCAAGTTTTCTGTCACTTGTGTAGCAAGGATTCTATTCCAGTTTCCAACTACATGCTCCTTATTCCCTTCTATGACCTCATCAAGGACAGTTTTGCCACCTATGTGTCTATCAACATTCTGTTCATATGACTCAGGTATTCTTTAAAACTATATATGTTTTCTATACCATGCTCCTCGCTTCTTCCTGAGCCTCCATCAACAGAGCACTTAGTATCTATAGCTCTAAAAACAATCTGGTCAAGGAAATTTAGGCTTCTTACAATCCTCAAATTCTTTCAGCCTCTGCCCACTGCAAAATTCCATCACTTCCACATTTTAGGCATTAGTTTCAAGAGCACCCCATTTCCAGGAACCAAATACCGCATCAGTTTCTTTTTGTTGCTGTAAAAAAATTAAACATGGTGGCTTAGAATATCACCCACTTACTATCTCACAGTTTGGGAGGTAAGAAGTTCTAAATGAGTCTTACTGGGCTGTATTCAAGGTGTCAGCAGAGCAGTATTCCTCCCAGACTTCTAGATGCTTGAAGGGGTCCTAGAAGCCCAAAGAAAGAATCTATCCCTAGGTAGTTTCTCCGTCTCGTAGCTACCCACATTTCCTGGTCCAGTACTGTGTCACTTTGACCTCTGCTTCCATTATCACATCTCCCCCTCTGGTTCTGATCTTCCTGCCTCCCTGCTTTAGTGGTCACACTGAGTCTACCCAGATAATCCATGACATTCTCAGCTCAAGTCTTTAACTTGATCATATTACAAAGTATCATTTGCCATGTGATGTAATATCATCATGGGTTCCAAGGATTCGAACATGAGCATCTTAATGGAATCACTCTTTTGTCCACCACAAGTTGTATGAGTTCTTTATACATTTCAAGCAATGGATTCTGATTTGTGGTATGATTTCCAAATATTGTCTCCTTTGATGCACAAAAGTTTTACATTTTGATAAAACCCAATTAATCTGTTATTTTCTTTGGTGACTGTACTTTTGGTATGATAAAAGTTTTATAGTATTATCTTTTATAGTTAGGATTTTATAATTAATTTTGAGTTAATTTTTCTTTATGGTGTGAGGCCACAGTTCAATGTCAGTCCAGTGTCTCAGTATCATTTATTAAAAAGAAGAGGTTCCCCCATTGAATTATTTTAGCACTCTTAACAAAAATTAATTGATTGTAAATAAGAGGGTATACTCATGGACTCCTGCTATCTTGTCAACCTAAATGACTATTAACATGTCAATACAACCCAGACCTGATTATTATAGTTTTGCAGCAAGTTTTGAAAGTAACAGTGTGACACCTCCAATTTATGCCTTAATAAGAATATTTTTGCTACTCTGTAACCTTTTCATTTATATAAATTGCTTGTCAACATACATTGGGGAGGGAGTCAGTCAGAATCTTCACAGGGATTACTTTGAATCATAGAAAGATTTGAACAATATCTTAGCTAAGTATTTTAATTCAAGAATATGGAATTTTTTGCAATTATTTAGGTACTCCTTAATTTTTCAACATTATTTTCTTTTATAAGTGTGTAAGTACTGAGCTTTCTTTGGATAAACTTATTCCTATTTTGTTAACATTTTTAGCAGAATTGTTTCAGTTTAATATAAATATGCTATAATAGACACAGAGGCATTTTGTATATTGATCCTGTATCATGCAATCTTTCTGAATTCATTTATTATATAATGTGGGTTTTTTGTTAGTGTGACTTTTCTTTCCCTAGGATTAAGTATGTGCCAGATCATAGCATTTGCATATAGAGACAGTTTTATTTTTTCTTCTTCAGTTTAGAAGATTTTGTATCTCATTCTTACCTAAATCTCTAAATTAGAATCTCTACTACAGCATCAAATGTAAATTCACAAGACCGGTCTTGATTTTATGGGGAAAGCTTTTAATCTCTCACTATTGAACATGATGTTAGCTGTGGGTTTTTCATGGATGCCCTTGATCATATTGACAAAGTATCATTCTATTCCAAGACTCTTTGGTGTTCTTTTTCTAAATGGGTGTTGGATTTTGACAGGTGCTTTTTCTGCATAATTTGAGGTTATCATGTGATTTTTGCCCTTAACATGACATATCACATTGTTTGATTTTTGTTTATTAAACCAAATGTGCACTCCTAAAAAAATTCCTACTCGGTCATGGCATATAATTCATTTCATATGCTGCTAGATACAGTTTGCTAGGATTCTGCTAAGAATTTTTGCATCTAGATTCATAAGGGACATTGATCTGTGTTATTCTTTTTTAGTAATGTTTTCATCTGTTTTAATATCAGGGTAGTTATGGCTTTACAGAGTGAGAAGGCAAAAGCACCCTTTGCTTCTATTTTTTGAAAGACTTTGTGAAGGTATTTGTTCTTCCTTACATGTTTTGCAGAATTCACCATGGAAGCCATCTGGTCCTAAATCTTTACGGAAAATCTTTGATAACTAATATAAACTATTTTTATGTCTATTCACCTATCCTTTCTTTGCTCCAGGGTCAGTTTTGACAGCTTGTATCTTTCCATAAATCATTTATTTCATTTAGTTCACCTAATTGTTGGTATTTAGTGTCATATTACTCTCTTATAACTCTTCCTTGTTTTTCTAAAATCTGTCATTATATCCACACTTACATTTCTATTTTAGTAATTTGAGTTCTTCCTTCTTTTTTGGGTCAGTGTAGGTTAGTTAAAGATTTTTCAATTTTGTTGTTCTTTTCAAAGAAACCAACTTTGAGTTTGTTGATTTTTTTATTGTTTAGCTTATTATTTAGAAGTAGGTTGTTTGATTTCCATATGTATGTGAATTTCCCAAGTTTCCTTATGTTGCTGATTTTTTGCTATCAGCCTTTGGTGCTTGGAGGACATACTTCATTTTAAATCCTTCTAAATTTATGAGACTTGTTTTATGGTCTAACATATGGTCTATCCTGTAGAATATCTTCTGTACACTTAAGAAGAATTTATTCTGCTGTTGTTGGGTAGAATATTCTATAGATGTCTATTATGTCTAGTTGGTTCATGGTGTTGTTCAACTCTTCTTTTTCCTTGTTGATCTTCTTATTGTTCTGTCCATTATTGAAAATGAAGTACTGAAAGACTCAACTATTATTGTGGAATTGTCTGATTCTCCCTCTAATTCTGTCAGGTTTTTGTTCATACACTCATGCTAAGTGTCTATTTGTTAATGATTGTGATATATTGAACCCACTTCAAGTGCTGGGGATCTCCAGGATCTTTGCCTAAGTATCTTCTTTTATCTAGCATTATCTCTAGGGGAACACATCCAGTTTCACAGCTTCAAATAATATCTATATATTAATGATTCCAAAATCTGAATCTGCAGTTCTGTTCTCCCCCAAACTTCCAGGCTCATCTGTTAAGCGCTCACTCTCTGTCCTATAGTAGCTCACTCATGATGGTCCCCGATTCACCTGCTAGGCAACTTGTTTCTCCTTAAGTTTTTTTTCATCAAGAAAACATCATCGACCAATGATGTTCTCAGGCTTTAATCCATCCACCTCTCTTTTCCTCTCCTACTAGAGTAGATTCATCTGTAAATTTTAATTCCAAAACATCCTGAATCTGTACACTCCTTGCCACCTTGGTTGCCATTGTACTGTCCAGGCCACCATCAATCTACCGTCTCCACTGCAATTACCACTTAACTTGTCCTGTGCTCCTACCTTGCCCACCCTCAACCCAATTATCACACAAAACTCATTTTGATCATAAATCCTGTCACTCTCTTGCTTATAATTCCCAAGCAGTTTCCATTGCTTTGCAAGAATAAAATCCAACCTCCCTATCAAGAATTCAAGGTCCTCTCATGAGTTAAGCCTAGTGTTCTTCTTTGAGTTAGATTCCTACCACTCTCTCCTTTTTTATCCTCCTCAAATAAGACACTTCCTGTTAATTTTAGGTCCTTCACACTTGCTGTTCCCCTTTTTTGGGGGGTCTGGCACTTCTTCATCATTTAGTTTCAGCTTTAATGTTGCCCCCTAAGAAATGACTTTCACAATCACCTAGTCTAAAACCTCTCCCACACACATAGCAGTTACTAATTACCACATGTTCTGTTTTCTTCATAGTGCATCACATTTTTACTACCTTTGTGTTACTTAATCACCATTTGAAATAATCCGTTCATTTCTTGGTTTAATTAATTTTTGTTTCTCCCCTCCCCGAACCCCAGCATTAGTTTCACAAGAACACAGATTTTGTGTTTTGTTCTACCTGATTCCTTAAGCTTAACCTGGTACACAGCAGATGTTCAGTAGATTTATTGTATAATGGATGCTACATCAAGGTAGCAAGAATTAATGGATTGTTTATTCGAGAGCCAATATCAGGACACATATATTTTAACCATATTTAGTCTATGTTCTTTGCTAAAAATTCCAGAATGTGTGGGCCAAATGACAATTCCCAGAATTAAGGATGGAGCTGTCTTCCGGGGAGTCACAGGGAGGACTGAGACAGAGAGAAGATTGGACCAACAAAACAGATTCATTCAGGATGTGCTACCATGGAAAGGAGAGGCAACAGCGACAGATACATAGAACAAGATTGTAGTCAAGCTGTGATTAAAGTTTATAAAAGTAAAATATGGATGTGGAGTGAGAAAATGGAAATTTTTTTTAAATCATGAGGCTTAGGTATAGTAGAATGAAAACCAATGAATGTTATTTTTAAAAACAATAATCAAATACAATTTCAGTCATGCTTTCACAATTTAAAATAATGAAGAACTAAACATCAAGGGAAAAAAAGCTAAAAGAAGCAGATAAAAATGATAGGTATTTACATAACAAAAAATTCACAAGGATGTTATAAACATCTGATATATTTTCGACTTCTCTGAAGATGCTGGGGGTATTAAAACACCCAGAGTTATGATCTGTTATTACATTACATTTATAATTCTTGGAAGCCCACAGGCACTGAGAAAATGAAGGCAAGAGCTAGGGGAATTTAAAGCAATTGAACAAAGTTCCTTGAACTCCAGGCTTCCTTCATGCATATCATTCAATAAGCACACACTTGAGGGTCTAAGGCATTAGGTACAAAAAAAGACACAATCAAGTGGCTCACAGATAAGTAAACAATGAAATAACATGATGATACAGTGATAAAGGTAAAAACCTAAGAGCTGAGGGAACACAGAACAAAAGTCCCTTGCTTATTAAGGTATTGACAGAATTCAGGGAAGATTTACTTAGAAAGGTGAAGCCTGCACTGAATTCTAAATGAGTAAGGATGGTCGAGACAATCAGCCCTCTTAGGGGTTAGAAAAAAAGTGATAACTTTTTAATGCAGTAGGAAGGCTTCCCAGAAGAGAGAAATTGAACTTGACCTGAAGAATGAGTCGATGTACAGAGGTAGGTGCATGAGTTTCCCAGGGCCACTGTAAGAATACCTCAACTGGGCATCTTAAAACAGAAATGCATCCTCTGCCTGTTCTAGGAACTAAGCCCAAATTTAATTCATCAAGGACTAAGCCCAAAATTAGTTCATCAAGGACTAATCATGCCCCCTCCACAGGCTCCAAAGAAGACTCCTTCCTTGCCTCCTCTACCTTCAGCTGGTTGACAGCAATCTTGACATTCTTGGTTTATGGCAGCACAATGTCTGCTTTCACCACACGTGCCATTCTCCTTGCTGTGACACCAACTGAATCCCTTCTGTAAGACACTAGTCGTTATTGAGAGCCCACCTTAATCTGGGACAATGTCACCTTAACTAATGAAGCTGTATAGATCCTATTTTTTCCCATTCTGAGGTTTCATATGGACATAAATGTTAGGGAGACAGTACGCAACCTATAGATCGGATGATATGGAGCTGTGCTTCTCAAATGAGTGGAACAACCAGAAATACTTACGTTAGATTTAGCGCTCCTATATTCAAAATATTTAGGAAGTAGTACAGTATCACTAATATATCCTAGTTAAGCTAACCTATATAAGTAGTTATTAAGTTTTAGAAATTGTAGCATAAACAAATTACTTCATTCATCCTAAAATTCTCCCAAATTATTCTGCTGGGATATTTTGGAACATGAATCATATTTTGACATAGAAAAGCATATCAACCCCTTCCAGTGACTTTCCCATTGGATCAGTAATTACAGCTAGTCTTTAGAAGTCGAGATTTCCTCTTGCAATTGACAATATTCCTTTTACTACTGAATCCTCTCACTTTCTGCTGGACCAATAGTTAATGGGCAATGGCAATATACAATTTATCTTGGATTTTTATTTATTGTTGCCTAGGTCATAAAAATCATCTATTGGCATATCGTAGCTAACTTAAGGTTAAATTTTATCTTTCTGGCCAGGAACTGGTGAAATTATTTGGCACTTAACAGCATAGGGTCTATGGTGAGTTGACTGGATTCAAATCCTGGCTCTATGCATATCTTCCATATCCTTTTTCTATCTCAGTGTTTACAGATGCAAAAGAGGATAATGATGATAATTAGAAAATCAGAACTTTCTTCTCTCCTTTTTTTTTTTTTGTTTTTTGTTTTTTGGCAGTGGTGGTGGGTACAGAGTACTTGGAATTGAACCCAGGGGCACTTTATCCCAGTACTTTTTTTTTTTTTTTTGACAGAGTCTCATTAAGTTGGTGAGGGACTCACTAAATTGCCATACTGGCCTCAAACTTGAGATCCTCCTGGCTCAGCCCCCAAGTCACTGGAAGTACAGGCATGTGACACCACTATGCTTAGCAATAATTGCAATTTTCTACTGAGTTAATTGCGAATCTAGAAAGATCCTGGCACAGAGAAAATGCTATATCAGTGTTAATTCTCATTTTACTAGTAAACCTAATGCTTTTAACATCTATAATGAGTCAGCTTTGGAAGGTTTTCATGAATTAGTCTCCTTAAATGGAGATGAACTATGACAATATTGCATACAAGGGAGACCTAAAGCCTCATCCCAGACCACCCCACAGGTATAGCCATTCTTTTTTTTTTCCTTATCTTTTTTATTTGTTCTAAGTAGTTGTACATGACAGTAGAATGTACTCTGACACATCCTACATAAATGGATATAATTTCTTATTCTTCTGGTTGTACATGATATAGCATTACACATGTAATGTAATCATATATGTACATAGGGTAATAATGTCTGATTCATTCTACCCCCTCCCCTCCCTTCAGTCACCTCTGCCTAATGCAAAGTAGCTCTTTTTTTCCCTAGTCCCAACCCCACTTATTGTGAATTAGCATATCAGAGCAAACATTCAGCCTTTGGTTTTGGGGGATTGGCTTATTTCACTTAGCATGATATTTTCCAGCTCCATCCATTTACTGGCAAATATTAGCCTTCTTTAAGGCTAATATTCCATTGTGTATATATACCACATTTTCTTTATCTATTCATCTGTAGAAGGGCATCTAGGCATACTTTGTGTCCTATCCCAGTGTCTCCCCTCCTCATGCTAGTGGAGCTCATGATAACCAAGTTGATGCTTGCAGAGGCCTCCCTGACCACTCACCCATCTGCCTTTCTTTCATCCTTGATTCCCTCAAAGCCAAAATCTTTGTCTGGTACTAAAATCATTGTACTAAAACTGGCCATCAAGGGGAACTTGATGAGAACAGGAAACAGTAAGCAATGGGGAGTAATCACAGATGTGTGGTTGGGTTGATAGGGTGCCAGTGACAGCAGCAAGGGTACCTCCTCTCATCAGGGTGAGGCTTCCCTGCTGTTGTGGTCAGATCTGGAATGTCCCCCAAAATTCTCATGTGTTGAAAGTCTGGTCCCCAATGCAGCAGCAAGGTTAGAGAGATGGGCTTTGAGACAATGATTGTATCATGTGATCTCTGACCTCACCAGTGGATTAATCCATTTGATGAGTTAATCAAATGATAGATAGATGGACTACTGGCAGGTGGAACATAGTTGGAGAAAGAAAGTCACTGGGTGCATGCCTTGGAAGGGTTTATCTTCTCCCTATCATCTCTCTCTCTCTCTCTCTCTCTCTCTCCCTCTCCCCACCTTCCCAGTTGCTGTGAGCTGAACAGTATTCCTGCATCATGCTCTTTGTTCTTGATATTCTGACTTACTTGGGGCCCAGAGCAATGGAGTCAGGAATCCATGGACTGAGAACTCTCAAACCATAAGCCAAAATAAACATTTCCTCCTCTAGGTTATTCTTGTCAGGTATTTTATCACAGCTTCAAAAACTGACTAAAAAGTCTGGTCAAGGACTCCACTGATTGGCTGACAGATACCAGAACTATTGTCAGGTAAGGTCTATCCATTAATCTGTGCAGAAATATGTGCAGGGTTTGGAGCAGTCCATCAAGACCCCTGGGAAGCCAGTAATGATACCCAAGAAGTGGAGAATGTGGATACTAAATGACACTGTGAACAGTGAATCAGAACAGATAGTAGCCTTAGTGTTGGAACAGGGTCCTGCCATCCACAATTATGCTGTACTGAAACCTGTTAGTTCCAATTTCATGGCAATAACCACAAACTCCAAGGGAGGACCTGGGCTAGATTTGAGTTTTCAGGTTCTTTGATATATCAAGGTTCTTTTTGAATGTACAAAGGTGAACTATTATAAGTGATGTATTTGAACTCTATTTGACCACAACTCTTTTTTTTTTTTAAAAGTATCTCTTGGAAATAATGTTTCAGAAAATCACTTTGTTAACATTAGTATAGAGCACAGGTTTTGGAGATATTCTGATCTTGATTTCTCTCCTGGTTCCATCCCATATCAGCAATAAGATCTCAGACATATCATTTTCCCTTTAAACCATCATTTTCATTCCATTTGTACAAGGGACTTAACTTGATCCATCTTTTAGAAGTTATGAATACAGCATAAAGACTGGGAGAGAAAGGAAACTTTTAGAGATTTGTGACAGAGTCAAGCTCACTGGTCTCCAGTTTTTTCACCTTTTTTCCTAGGTCAACATTTTCCAGGATCCTTTACACTTGTGTGAAGCCTCTGGGTAATAGAAGATGGGTGGCCAGTGGCCATGTCACTCAACCTCCAACTCTGACCCATAATACCCTCCAATGAACAACACAGTTCTTCCCACACACAGACACCCCACACACTCTTTACACACCTGCTGCCCACTGACTGAATGAAGTTGATTTTGAGGGGTTAGGGCATCACCTTAAGGAGACAGATCTTACTGGGCATCCAATTTACCCATTGAAAGGGTACCATCTAGTACAGCCTCTCAGCCAAGTATGCCCATTCCATACAATGCATAAAAAATTCAACCTGAATTGCACTAAGGGACTGATGTTTTGAGATGTTCCTATGTTGGGATTGATATTCTCCTAGTATGGATGGAAGTCTAGAACTCAATGCTTAGTAAATATGCAGTAGAGGCTAGATGCTGGGACTTCTATGACAAGATTGCCGTTATTATTATTGCTCTTGTTACAGAAACACATGCACACTCAGAAAGGAACAGATTATTGTGATCATGCTGAAATGTCACAGAGGTCGATAACCAGCTATGCTCATGTTTCCCACTCATTTTCTCAGTCCTGAGCTGTATATCTGTAAAGTACTGATTCACTGTATTAGTGAATCTGGGCTGCCATATTAGAGTACTTCCAGGAGGACATAAGCAACAGAAGTTTATTTTCATGCCGCTCAGAAGGCTGGAAGTTCAAGATCAAGGTGCCAGCAGGGTTGGTTTCTTCTGAGGCCTCTTGTCTCGGTTTGCAGACAACCAAACTTCATGTCTCATATCATCTTCTCTCTGTGCATGTCTATTAGTCATCTTTTCATCACTGTGACAAAATACCTAAGATAAACAACTTGAAGGAGGATATTTTTATTTGGGTTCATGGATTCAGAAGTGTTAGTCCATGGTCAGCTGGGTCCATTGCTTTGGGTCTGAGGTGAAGCAGAACATCATGATAGAATGGCAAAGAGATAGACCAGAAGGGTCTGGGGACAAGATAAAGCATTTCCAGGCCATGTCCCCAGTGAGCTACATTTTCCTACTAGGTCTCACCAACTTGCCATCATGCCATCAGATTGTTAATTAAGCCATGGATAATACATTGATGAGGTTCTAATCATTTCCAAGCTTCAATGCATGAGTACTTGTGGAGATAGTTCGTATCCAAATCAAAACAACGTCTAAATTACCTCTTCCTGTAAGAACACCAGTCATATAGGATTAGGATCTTAGTCCATCCTTGCTAATATTAAAAATATTTTAGATTGCATGATTTATCAATGATAAAAATGCATTTATCATAGTTCTGGAGAATCAGGAGTCCAAGATCAAAGAACCAGCAGATCTTATCAGGAGAAGGCCCTCTCTATACTTCATAGATGACACCTCTTGCTGTGTCCTCACAAGGTGGAAGGAACCAACAGGACAAACTTGCTCCCTCAGGCTATTTTATAAGACCACTAATCCCATTCAGAAACTTAGAAAATCCTTATGGTCAAATACTTCCCAATGGTCGCACCTCTTCATATCAGCACCTTGGGGGTTTAGGTGCAACTGTGAATTCTGGAGGGAGATGTACATTCAAACCATAGCAATTAGGGCCACCCTAATTTACCTACTTGAAGAAAGTATTATAAAGTATGGGAAGTTAGAAAGTTAGCATACTAATTTGGGGGGGTACACAATTCAGTCCATACTATGAACCTATGACTTTCTTTTAAAGAGTAAAAGTTTATCCACATAATAATCTTTTACTCTTACTGGAGTATTGATCAAAAATAAGTTTAAATGTCTACTTAGATTTACTCTGAAAAATGTCGATCTTACTCTCTCTACATGTAGAAAATGTTTCACTGGAGACCAAAGGGAAAATAACTATGGCAATAATAATTGGTTTGCCCCTCAGTCATTCAACAAAAGTACATGTGATGTATTCATCTGAACTTGAAAGAAAGGGAATTTCTGTCAGAATCTCTGCTAAGCAGAAGATAAAGCTAACCCCCAATTACAACTCAGGTATACTTTAATTACTGCATTGCATCACATGTGAATTCATGGCAGGCTTGTCTAAAGGAAGAGTAGTACCTCTGGGGCTGACATGGCTTTTTAGAACCTATCTGGGAAGGCATTTTTTAAATGTATTCTTCATGCTCCAGAACTGGAAAATAGACTTGAAAGAAGAATGAATTTTTGTATTGCCTTTAAAAATGGTAACATTCTTGAAAAATCACTCATCAAGCAGACTTCTCTATCAATAGGATTTATTTTAAAGGCACCGGGAGGATTGCTCATTGAACAGGAAGCCACTGTGTATATTGTTACAGAGTACATCCTCATCCTGTGGTTTATCCTCCTCAGTCTCCTGATGCTGTTCAAGCAGAGATATCTTCACTCCATTTATCTAGCCACAGTGAGGAGCAGCACTGACCAGCAAGCAAAACCTTGAACTCACTGCTGCCGGATCTCTCACAAAATCTCAGCTGGACGAAAGTCATATTTAGGAAGAATTGACAGAGGGCTTTGTAGTTCTCTATTCCTATTGTCAAGCAACATTTAAAATTTTCAAATTTTTAAAAATCTACTATTAATATTATTTTTATTGTAAAAGCAGAATTGTAGGCATTTAGGGGGTACAAGTTGATGTTTCCATACAATGTAGCATGATTAATTCAAGCTAATTAATACACCCAATACCTTGCTTATCTACATTTTTACCATGAACCATTTAAAATGTATTCTCTTAGTTATTTGAAATATAGGATACATCATTTTTGACTTTAGTGTCCCTGCTATGCAATAGACCTCAAATCTATTCCTCCTGCCTATCTCAATCTTAGTACCCTCTGATCTACTCCCCATTGTGTGGTATTTGTCTTCCTGTGCCTAGCCTATTTAATCAGCATAATGTCTCATATGGATTCGTCCATGGTGCCAGAAATAGTAGGATTCACCTCTATTAAGGATGAATAATTTTCTATTGTGTTTGTATACTAGATTTTCTTTATCTATTCATCCACTGATGGACTTAGATTGTTTCCAAAGCTTGGTGATAGTGAACAATGCTGTAATAAGCATGGAAAGGCAGCTCTCCCTTTGACATATTGCTTTCAGTTCTAAAGGACATTCACCAAGAGGTCAGATTACTGGATCACATGGAAGTTCTATTTTAGTCTCTTTGAGGAACCTCTGTACCATTTTCAATAATGGGTGTACTAATTTGTATTTCCACCAATGATTTATGAGTGTCTTTTCTTCCGCATTCACTTCAACACATCAATCTTTCATCTTTTTGATAAAAGTCATTCTAACAGGTATGAGTTGGTATCACACTATGGTTTTAATTGGCATTTCCCTAATGATTAATGATGCTGAGTATTTTTTTCAAATATTATGTATTTTTTTCATGTATCATTTGAAATATCTTTTGAAAAATGTCTTTTTTAGGTCATTCTTGTGTTTTTAAATTATTTTCTTGCTATTGTGTTGAGTTCTTCATATATTTTGGATATTAACCCTTTATATATTTTCTCCTATTCTGTGAATTGTTCACTTTGGATTTTTTGCTATGCAGAAGTTCTTAGTTTAATGGCATCTCGTTTGTCTATTTTGTTGTCGCTGTTGTTGTACTTTTGGGGTCATAAGAAGAAAACCCTTTGCCCAAACCAATTCTGGGAACCTTTTAATTTTTTAAAATATTTAGTGCATTATAGTTATACAGAATAGAATCATTCATTTTAACATATTTATAAATTCATATAATATATTTTTCTCCATTTCAAACCCCAATACTTCTCTGGTCCCTCTCTTCTTCCCTCCTACTTACATCCTTTTTCTACTGTATTGGTCTACCTCTTTTTCTTTATTTTTTTAATTGGTGCATTATAATTATATTTAAATTTAGAAGAGATTATAATACATTCATATATGAAAGCAGCATAATTTGGTTAATTTCACTCCTCAGTTCTTTCCCCTTTCCCTCCCCTTCTGTTTCCCCTTTAGTCATCTCTTCTATATTACTGATCTCCCTTCTGTTGGGATGAGATACCATTTTTTGTTTCTTTTTTCTCTCTAGCTTCTGCATATGAAAGAAAACATTCAACACTTAATTCTCTGAGTCTGGCTTATTTCACTTAGCATGAAGGTCTCCATCCAGTTCCATCCATTTACTGGCAAATGCCATTACTTCATTCTTATTTATTGCTGAGTAATACTCCAATGGAGGCCTATTAGTATAGGCCACAGTCTCTTGATCCATTCATCTATTGATGGGCAGCTGGGCTGGTTCCATAATTTGTATGTTGTGACTTGTGTTTCTATAACCATTGAAGTGGCTGTATCACTATAGTATGCCTATTTTAATGCTTTTGGATATACTACAGATGGGATACCTGGGTCATATCATGGCTTCATTCCTTGGATTTTGAGGAATCACCATACTCCTTTCCAGAGTTGCTATACTAATTTGCAGTCCCACCAACAATGTATCATTGTACCTTACTCCACATCCTTGGCAAAATTATCTTTATTTGTATCCTTGATGATTTCCATTGTAACTAAAGTAAGATAAAAATCTCAATATAATTTTGATTTGTATTTCCCTGATTGCTAAGGATGTTAAACATTTTTCAAATATTTGTTGCCCATTTTTCTTTCTTTTTTTTGAGAATGTCTTTTTAGATCACTTGTTCATTTATTGATTGGATTATTATAGTTGTTGGGTTTTTCAGTTCTTTATATATTCTCATTATTAATCTCCTGACAGAATAGTAGCTGGAAAAGATTTTCTCCCAATCTTTAGGCACTCTTTTGATGCTATTAAAGTTTACTCTGCTATGAAGAATATCTTTAATTTAATTCTACCCTACTCATTGATTCTTGGTTTAATTTCTTGAGTTTTAGGAATCTTGTTAAGGAAGTGAGTGCCTGTGCCAATGTGCTGGAGTGTTGCCCCTATAGTTTTTATAGGGCCAGTAGTTGCAGAATTTCTGGTCCAAATTCTAGGTCTGGTCCACTTTGAGTTGATTTTTGTACAGACTGAAAGATGGGATCCAGTTTCATTGTTCTACATATGGATATTCGGTTTTCCTAGTAACACTTTTTTAAAAGGTCATTTTTTCTCCCACATACGCTTTGGGCAACTTTGTACAGGATCAGATGACTGTATTTATGCAGACTTATCTGTCTCCTAATATATTTCATTGGTCTTAATATCTCTTTTATGCTGATACCATGTTGTTTTCATTACCGTAGCTCTGTAGTATAATTTGAGATCAGGTATTATGATGCCTCCAGCCTCATTCTTGTATACTTGTATACTCATCATACTTGTATACTTGTTCCTGAGTGTGGTTTAGGCTCTTCTGGGTTTCTTGCTTTCCAATATAAAATTTGAGAATGATTTCTTCAGTTCTCTGAAAAATTTCATTGGTATTTTGATGAAGATAGCATTAAATATGTAAATTTCTTTTGGTAATAAGGTCATTTAAATGGTATTATTTATACCTATCCAGGAACATGGTAAACCATCATATATGGTCTCCTTCAATTTTCTTCTTCACTGTTCTATAGTTTTCATTGTAGAGCTCTTTAATATCCTTAGTAAGATTTATTCCTAAGTATTTTTTAGGTAAATATGAATAGGTTAATATTCCTGGTTCCTTTCTCAGCATTTTCATTATTGAAATATGAGAAAGTTATTCATTTTCGTGTTGATCTTGTATCCTGCTACTTTGCAAATTTGTTTATCAGATCTAGAAGTCTTATGGTGCAGTTTTTGGGTTCTCTATGTATAGAATTATGTCATCAGTAAACATGGATAGCTTCACTTCCTCATTTCCTACTTATATTCCTGTAATTTTCTTCTCTGGTTTTATTGAATTTCAAGAAATTCAATAAGAATTTTTTAAAATTTTTATTGGTTCTTATTAGTTATACATGACAGTAGAATTCATTTTGATATAATTGTACAAGCATGGAATATAACTTATTCTAGTTAGGATGCCATTCTTAGGGATGTACATGATGGTGGGATTCAACATAGTGTTTTCCTGTAACTACAAAGGAAAATTATTTTGGATTCATTTCACTGTCTTTCCTTTTTACGTACCCCTCCCTTCCCCTCATTCCATTTTGTCTAATCTACTGAATATCTGAATATCTATTCTTCCTCTCTCCCCAAACTTATTGTGGGAGAGCTTCCCCATATAAGCAAAAACATTTGACCTTTAGTTTTTTGGGAATGGCTTATTTAACTTCACATGATAGTTTCTGGGTCCACGCATTTACTTGCAAATTTCATAAAGTCATTCTTCTTGTAATGGTTAATTTGAATTGTCAACTTGATTGAATTAAGAGATGCTTATGATTAAGAGGTTTCTGGGTGTGTAGATGAGGGTGTGTCTAGGAATGATTGGAATGTGGGAGAGCCAACTGGAGTGGAGACCCTCCTAAGCATGGGTAGCACCACCCAATATGATGGTGGCTTGAATGGAATAAAACTTGGAAGACCAGGGAAGCAGATGCAGATGCAAGCTTGGCTCTTCTTGAAGGGGTTCTTGATTGCTGCTTCCATTGTCTAAGGATATCAGACTCACTTCTTCACTCTTCCAAAGCAGACTGTGCCAGTGATTCTCCAGGGAGTTTCCAGAAGCCTTGCTTTTGGATTGGGTTAGCACTGTTGATCCTTCTTGTTCTGGGACTTCTGCATCTTGGATTGCACAACTGCTGGTTCTTCCAGCTCTCCAACCTGCAGATGGCCATTGTGGACTATCCAACTTCTGGTCACGTAAGCCAATCTATTAAATCTCCTTTTTTTAATCATACTTCCTGAGAACCCTGACTAATACATTTCTTTATAGCTGAGTAATAGTCTATTATTATGTATACCACAATTTCTTTATTCATTCATCTATTGGAGGGCACCTAGGTTCATTCCATAGCTTAGCTATTGTGTATTGAGCTGCAATACACATTGAACTTTTTTTATACATTTGTTGACCATTCATATTTCTTCTGAGAAGTGTGTCTGTTCAGTTCTCTCACCCATTTATTGATTGGGTTATTTGTTTATTTGTTTGTTTTTTGTTTTTTGGTTTTGCATTAAGATTTTTGAGTTATATGTCTAGCCTGTCAATTAATGCTCTATCTGAGCTGCAGGTGGCAAAGATTTTCCCAGATTCTGTAAGCTGTCTCTTCATGATCTAGATTGTTTCCTTTATTGTGAAGAAGCTTTTTAGTTTGATGCCATTCATTTATTGATTACTGATTTTACTTCTCGCAGTTTAGGAGCTTTGGTAAAGAAGTCAGTTCCTGAGTCAATGTATTGGAATGTTGGGCCTACATTTTCTTCTAGCAGATACAGTGTTTCTGATCTAATTCCTGGGTCTTTTATCCATTTTGCATTAAGTTTTGTGCAGGGTGAGAGATATGGTTTAAATTTTATTCTACTACATATGGATTTCCAGTTTTTCCCACATCACTTATTAAAAAATATCTTTTCTCCAAAGTATGTTTTTAGCACCTTTGTCACTTTTTTAAAAATCTCAGATAGATGTACTTATGTGGGTTTGTCTCTTTGTCTTCTATTCTGTTCCATGAGTCTTTTTGCCTGCTTTGGTGCCAATACCATGCTGGTTTTATTACTACAGCTCTGTAGTATAACTTAAGGTCTGGAATTGTGGTGCTTTCTGCTTTATTTTTCTCACTAAGGAATGTTTTGGCTGTTCTGGGCCTCTTATTTTTCCAAATTAATTTAATGACTGATTTTTCTACTTCTATGAAGGATGGCATTGGAATTTTATGGAACTTGGATTGCATCTGTATGCACTTTTGGTAGTATGGCCATTTTGATAATATTATTTCTGCCCATCCAAAAACATGGGAGGTCTTTCCATCTTCTGTGGTCTTCCTCTATTTCTTTTCTTATTGGTTTGCAGTTTTCATTGTACAGGTCCTTCGCCTATTTTGTTAGATTTATCCCAAGTTTGTTTGTTTGACTATTGTGAATGGGATTGTTTTCCTAATTTCTCTTACTGCTGACTCATCATTGGAGCACAGGAATAAAATTGATTTATAATGTTAATTTTGTATCCTACTACTTTGCTGAATACATTTATAAGTTCTAAAAGTTTTCTGGTGGTGTATTTTGGGTCTGCTAAATATAGGATCATGTCACTGGCAAAAAGAGGTATTTTGAGCTCTTCTTTTCCTATTCATATCCCTTTAATTTCTTTCTTTTGCCTAATTGCTCTGGCTGTAGTTTCAAGGACTATGTTGAACAGAAGTGGTGAAAGTGGTCATGCCTGTCTTTCACCTGTTTTTACAGGGAATACTTTCATTTTTTTATATGTGTAGAATGATATTGGCCTTGGGTTTGTCATGTACAGATTTTATAATGTTTAGTTATGTTCCTTCTATCCCTATTTTTTCTAGTGTTTAAACATGAATGGTTGATGTATTTTGTAAAATGCTTTTTCTGCATCTATTAGATAATCATGTGATTCTTGTCTTTAATTCTATTTATGTAATGAATTATATTTATTGATTTCCATATGTGGAACTAACCTTGAATCCCTTAGATGAAACTCACTTGATCTTGGTGCACAATTTTTAAATGTGTTTTTGTATGCAATTTGCCAAAATTGTATTAATAATTTTTGCATATATGTTTATCAAGGATATTGTTCTGAAGGTTTCTTTCTTTGTTTTGTCCTTAGTTTTGGTTTCAGGGTGATTCTAGCTTCATAGAATGTGTTTGGAAGAGTTTCCTCCTTTTCTCTTCTGTGGAATAATTTGTGGATAATTGATATTAAAAGAAAGAGCTTTTAATATCTGGTCAAACTCTGCTGAGAATCCATCTGGTCCTGGGCTTTTGTTTATTGGTAGGCTTTTTTGATGGTTGCTTCAATTTCCTTACTTGAAATCGATCTGATTAAATTTTCTATATCCTCCTGGTTCAATTTGGGTAGGTTGTAAGTCTCCAAGAATTTCTCAGTGTCTTTGAGTTTCTTGCTTATTGGAGTATAAATTTTTAAAATTGTTTCAGATAATTGTCTGTATTTCAGTAGTATCTGAGGTGATATTTCCTTTTTCATTGTGGATTTTACCAATTTGAGTTTTTTCTCTTTCTTTTGGTTAGCTCAGCTAAGTGTTTATCAATTTTATTAATTTGTTCATAAACCTACTTTTTGTTTCATTGAATTTTCTAATTGTTTGTTCAATCTAAATTTCACAGATTTGGGCTCTTGTCTTCTATTGATTTGGATATTGGTTGGTTCTTTTTTCATAGGGTCTTCAGACATAAAGTTAGATTATTTGTTTGATATCTTTCTGTTCTTTTAAAGAATAAACTCAATGCTGTGAAATTTCCTCTTAGAACCACCTTCATTGTGTCCCAGAGATTTTGATATGTTGGATCTCTATTCTCATTTTCCTTTTTATTCCTTTTTATTTCATCCCTGATTTCTTCTACTGTCCATTCATTATTCAATAATGAATTATTTAGTCTCCAAGTGTTAGAGTAGTTTCTATTTTTTATCTTATTGTAGATTTCTAATTTCATCCCATTGTAATCTAGTAGAATGCAGGGCATTATCTCTATTTTTGTGTATTTACTAAGATAAGAGTTGCTTTGTGGTCTAAGATATGGTCTATTTTAGAAAATGTTCTTTGTGCTGCTGAGAAGAAAGTGTATTCAGTCATTGATGGATGAAATATTCTAAGTATACTAAGTCTAAGGTATTAATTATATTTTTAGTTCCAGAACTTCTTTATTATGTTTTGTTTAGAAGATCTATCTAGTGATGAGAGAGGCATATTATTGTGGTTGTGGTATGGTCTATTTGAATTTAGTCTATTAACATTCAGTTGTATTATTGAGAGATAATTTTTATTTCCTATCATTTTGGTTTATTTATAGTTTTTAAGTTGAGTTAGATTTTTCTTTGCTTGACTATCCTTCCAGTGTAGTTTCTCCCTCTGCCAGTGTTTATTCATATTTTCCGTTTCTTCTTCATGAAATATTTTATTGAGTATGTTTTGTAGTGTAGGTTTTCTGGTTGTGAATTCTTTTAATTTCTGCTTATCATGAAAGTTTGTATTTCTTTTTCAGTTCTGAAGTATAATTTTGCAGGATATATTCTTGGTTGGCATCCATTTTCTTCCAAAAGTTGGTATATACTATTATTCCAAGACCTCTAAGCTTTTAGGATCTAGATTAAAAAATTAGCTGAGATCCATATTGGTTTACCAGTCATTTTTCTCTATCAGCTTTCAAAATTCTATCCTTATTCTGCATGTTAGGCATATTCATAATAATGTACTTTGGAGTAGGTCTCTTGCAGTTTTGTATATTTGGAGTCCTATTGCCTCCTTTATTCCTTTATTTCTTTTCTTTTCTCTCTTTTTTTTTTTTTTTTTTTTTTTTTTTTTTTTTTTTT
>JAJEJO010001935.1:495383-519778 GCA_020662805.1 Glaucomys volans
TTTTTTTTTTTTTTTTTTTTTTTTTTTTTTTTTTTTTTTGTGCTGGGATTGAACCCAGGGCCTTGTGCTTGCAAGGCAAGCTCTCTACCAACTGAGCTATATTCCCAGCCTGATTTCATTTTCTAGTTGATTCCTAAAGTTTGCAAATTATTCTTACATTACTTCATTGAAAAGTGTGTGTATTCCTTTACTTTGTATTTCAGAGCCTTCATCTATCTTGATGAATCTTAAATTTGGCCTTTTAATGTTATCCCACATTTCTTGAAAATTCTGTTTAGGGTCTTCACGACATCTCTTCTCCATAATCGACTTTTATTTTCAAGATTATATAGTTCATCGTTGTTGCCTGAAAACTCTATCTTCCAAATGATCTAGTGTATTGGTGATGCTTTCCATTAAATTTTTAATTTGGTTTCTTGATTACTTCATTTTGAGAATTTCCAATTGATTCTATTTCAGGATCCCTATCTCTTTATTGAAGTGATCTTTCACATCTTGTATTTTTTCCCTGATTTCACTCCTTACATCATCTTTTACCTCATAGATCAATTTAACTATGAATGTTCTAAATTCCTTCTCTGACATTTGCTCTACTGTGGTGTCAATAGGGGCTGTTATTGAGACATACTGTGTGGGTAAGGATAGTTTGTTCCTTTGCTTTTTCGTATTTTTGTGTGTCTACCCATCTGTCCAAATGGATTTGAAGCAGCAGAGTTACTACCCTATGAATTTATAGTGTCCCTGTTGGTTTCCAGTAACTCACAGATTAGAGGGAGCCAAACAATAACAATGACCTAAATAAACAATGAATAGTAATAAACTAAATATTGGGTTCTTCTTATGATATCTATAATGCTAATTGGCACAATACGCCAAACTGTTAGGAACAGCAATTTGAATCAGTAAAAACAGCAAGTAATCATGAATTATGTCTGGCATAAAATTTAAAAATAGGTGTTATCTCTGACTTCTGTGCTACTAATTATTACTACAGCATTAGGGGTGAAGTCTGGAGTTATATGCCAAATTGTACTAAGAGATGTTAAGAACAGAATTTATTAAGAGGAAAGATTAAGGGACAGGAGGGTGGAAAAGCATTTGCAATTTCAATATGTGAATGTGGAAAATTAAAAAGCAACATAAGATGTGATAGTTATGCAGAGGAATCAGAAAAAGTAGAAGCAAAAATTAAAAGAGTAAAAGAAAGAACAACAGAATTTGTTAGGAAGAGAAAAAGGACAAAAAGAAACAAGGGGAACAAAAGAGTGAAGAGGACAATGTAAAACAAAATGAAAATATACTAATAAAAAGCCCTAACCTTCAACAAGAATAATTACTAACTTCAAAAAAATGCTAGAAATGAGAAAACAGAAACAAATATGTGTATACATATATATATACATATATACAAACACACGTATTTGTACATATACATATTTGTATATATGTATATATATATGTGTGTGTGCATATATATATACACACACATATAAATTTCCATGAATCATTCAGCACACTAGGAAAAAAAATCCCCCAACCAAAACAAAACAAAAAATTAGCAAAAAAATCAAAGAAAGAAAAAATTCATGATGAAAAATTAAGGTGTTTCCACTGTGATGCTCAGAAAAAGTCAGTGAGTCAAGAACTATATTTAATGGGAATGGTGAAGTGACATTTGCCTTTACCCTGATTTTAGAGGAAATCTTTCAGCTTTCAATTTTCCTCTATTGAGTATGATATTAACTTTGGAATTGTTTTATACATCTTTCGTGATGTTAAGGTAAGTTTGTTCTATTCCAGCTTTCTCCAGTGTTTTCAGCATGGTTGAGTATTGAATTTTGTCAATGGCTTTTTCTGCATCTATTAATATAATATTATTTTGTCCTTGATTCCATATATGTGATGAATTATATTTATTGATTTATGTATATTGAACCTACCTTGCATCCCTGGGATGAATCCAACCTGCTAATGGTGTACAATCTTCTTAATATGTTTTTGAATGCTGCTTGCTAATATTTTAGCAAGGGTTTCTTTTCATCTATGTACATTGGGAATATTGGTCTGTAGTTTCTTTTGCTGGATGGGTCTTTGTCTGGTTTTGACATCAGAATGGTATTACCTTCATAGAATGAGTTTAGAAGTGTTTCCTTCTTTTCTGTTTCATAGAATGATTTGAAGAGGATTGGCATTATTTCTTCTTTAAAAGTCTGGCAGAATTTGTCTGAGAATCCATCTGGTCATGGGATTTAGAAAGTTTTTCTTACTGCTTCACACTCATTAATTGATACTGGTCTGTTTAGGTTTTCTATATACCCTTGGTTCAATTTGATTAGGTCATATCTGTCTAGAAATTTGTCAATATCTTCTGAATTTTCCACTTTATTGGAATATAAGTTTTCAAACTAGCACCTAATGATCCTCTGGATTTCAGAACTAACTAAATTACATCTCTTTTTCATCTCTAATGTTGTTCATTTGGGATCTTTTCTCTCCTCCTCTCCTTTTGGTTAGTTTGCCTAGGTGATTAAAACTTTCTTGCATTGATAATTTGCATTGATTTATTTATTCTCTAGTTCACTAAATTCAGCTCTAATTTTTCATATTTCCTATCTTCTACTGATTTTGGAATTAGTTTGCTCCTGATTTTCAAAGGTTCTTGAGATATAATGTTATATGGCTTATTTGGGATCTTCCTGGTATTTGGGGGAGGGAGGTATTTCATTTTTTTAATGTGGGAATGTAATGATATTACCTTTCCTCTTAGTACCACCTATAGTGTCCCATAGATTTTGGTATGTTGTGTCACTGCTCTCATTTGATTCTAGGAATTTTTTAAAATTTCTTCTCTCATTTCTTCTATGACACAATCTTTATTTTAAAGAGTATTGTTCAATCTCTAGGTGTTTATGCCACTTCTATAAGTTTTTTGCTATTATTTTCTAAATTCATTCCTCTATGGTTTGATAAGTTGCACAGGATAATATAGATATTTTTGTATTTGCTAAGACTCGCATTCTGCCCTGAACATGATGAATTTTGCAAAAAAATTATGAGCTACTGAGATGAAAGTATATCCAGCTGTTGGTGGATGAAATATTTGATAGATGTCTGTTAGATCCATTTGATGTATAGTATCATTTATGTCATAAGTGTCTTTATTAATTTATGTCTGAATTACCTGTCCATTGGTGAGAGGAATGCCTTGAAATCACCAACTACATTGTATTGTGGTTCATCTGGGACAAAAAGTGAAGAAGTATTTTTTTTATGTAACTACTTGCCTATGAGTTTTTTTCAAACAACATATAGTAGGATCTTGTTTTCTAATCCACTTTCCATTGAAAGACACTGTTTGACACTGTCAAACAGTGTCTTTCAATTGGAGAGTTGAGACCATTTATATTCAGGGTTATTATAGACAGATGTTTATCATTTCCTGCCATTTTGATTTTTTCATAGATTTAATTTGTTCTTAATTATCATTTTCTTAATTGTTTTTATGGAGAGTTTCATCCATTTGAGAGTTCTGGGGTTTATTTTTTATTTTTTATTTCTGTCATATTTAGTTAAATATTTTCTGTAATGCAGGTCTAATAGTCATGAATTCCTTTATCCTTTTAAGGAATGCTTTTTATTTTTATTCAATTTTGAATGCTAGCTTTGCAGGATATAGTTGGTTAGCAGTGATTTCCTTGGTTGGCAATTATTTACTTTCAGACCTCATATTATTTCATTACAAGCCTCTCTAGCTTTTAGAGTCCAAGTTAGGACTCTAACTTCTGAGTTAGGAAGTCTGAATCAGTTTTATTGGTCTACCTCTCAATGTGATCTGACGTTTTTCTATTGTGTATTTTAGTACTCTATCTTTATTCTTTATGTTAGGCATTTTGATTATGACATTGGAGGGGTTCTTTTTTGGTCTTGTCAATTTGGGGTTTGGTATGCATCCAGTATGTGGGTGTTCATCTCATTCTTAAGATTTGAAATTTTTTCTATTATTTCACTGAAAAAAATTTAATACCATTAGCCTTTTTCTTTTAATTTTTTGCATTAGTGTATTTTAGTTATTCATGACTTTGGGGTTCATTTTTACATAATTATACAAGCATAAAATAAAATTTACTCCAATTGAGTCCCCAGTACTTCCACTTTCCTTCCCTGCCTCCCTCTTTCTGTTTCCTTCCCTCTACTCTACTGGTTATTTATAATTATTTTTAAAAATTAGTGCATTACAGATATCCATAAAGGTGAAAATCACTGTGGTATATTCAGATACATACCTAGGATAGCTTGTTCAATTTCATTCCACTTCTTGCCCCTCCTTCCTCTCCCTCAATTGCCTTCCTTTATTCCACTGATCTCTTTTCTATTTTCATGAGATTCCTTCATTTTTTCCCTTATTTTGTTTTTTTTTCCTTATTTTGATCTATCTTCTGCATATGAGATAAAATTTTGACCCTTGACTACCTGAGTCTGGCTTGTTTCACTTAGCATGATGTTCTCTAGTTCCATCCATTTACCAGCAAATGCCATAATTTAATTCTTACTTTTGACTGAGTAAAACTCCATTGTGTATATATACCACATTTTCTGGGTTGATTCTAGAACTTGACTACTGTGAATTGCATTGCTATTAACTTTTAGATGGCTGCATCACTACAGTATGCTGATTTCAGATCTTTTGGATAAACATGAAGGGGTCAGGTAGCTGTGTCAAATGGTGGTTTCATTCTCAGCTTTTTGAGGAATCTACATACTGCTCTCCAGAGTGGTTGTACTAATTTGCAGTGCCACCAACAACATCTGAGTGTGCCCTTTGGCCACTCCCTTTCAAGCATTATTATTATTTGGGTACTTGATAATTGCCATTCTGACTAGAGTGGGATGAAATCTCCATGTAAGTTTGATTTGCATTTCCTGAATTGCTAAAAATGGTGAGCATTTTTTTCATATATTTGCTGGTCATTTGTATTTCTTCTTCTGAGAAGGATCTGTTTACATTAGGTTTTTTGCTTGGGTTGTTTCATATTTGGTTGTTATGTTTTTTGAGTTATTTATATATTCTGGATATTAATCCCCTGTCAGAGGAGAAGGTGGCTCTTTCTTCTTGTCTCCTTTGCTGTGCAGAAGTTTTTCCATTTGATTCTGTCCCTCTTAATGATTCTTGGTTTTACTTTTACACTTCACAAACCTCCTTAAGGAAGTCAGTACCTGTGCCCATATGTTGGAATGGTAAGCTTACATTTTCTTCTTGCAATTGAGTAGTTTCTGGTCCTAGGTCTTTGGTCCACTTTGAGGTGCAGGATGAGAAACAGAGGCCAAGTTTCATTCTTCTACATATGGATTTCCAATTTTTGCAGTATAATTTTTTTAAAAGGCTATCTATCCTCCAATGTATGCTTTACACCTTTATCAAGTGCCAGATGACTGTATCTATGTGGGTTTGTCTCTATTTCTTCTGTTCTATATCATTGGTCTTCATGATTGTTTTGGTAAAAATTTCATGTCATTTTCATTATTATATTTCTAAGATATAATTAAAGGTGAAAAAGGAGATATCACTACAGGTACTTCTGAAATCCAGAGTATCATTAGAAACTATTTTGAAAATTTATACTGCAATAATATAGAAACTTTAGAAGACATTTACAAATGTCTAAATACATATATCCTACCCAAATGGAACAGGAAGATATAAAAAACCTAAACATATCAATATCAAGTAACAAAATTGAAACAGAAATTAAAAACTTTCCAAGAAAGAAAATCCCAGAACCAGATGACTTCTCCACTGAGCTTCACCAGACCTTTAAAGAAGAACCAATACTAATATTTCTCAAATTATTTCAGGAACTCCAAAGGAAAACAATACTTCCAAATACATCCTATGAAGCCAGATACCAAAACCAGACAAATCCAGGCACAGTGGCACCTGCCTGTAATCCCAGCTGGTCTGGAGGCTGAGGCAGGAGGATCATGAATTCAAAGCCAGTCTCAGCAATGGCAAGAAACTAAGCAACTCAGTGAGACCTGTCTCTAAATAAAATACAAAATAGGACTGGGATGTTGCTCAGTGGTCGAGTGCCCCTGAGTTCAATCCTTGGTACCAAAACAAAACAAAACCAGACAAAGACTCAATAATGAAAGAAAAGCACAGACCAATATCCCTGCTGAACACAGATGCAAAAATCCTTAACAAAATATTAGCAAATCACATTGAAAAACACTTCAAGAAGATAATACACCGTGATCAAGAGATCTCTTCATATCAAAGATACAAGGTTGGCCCAACATAAAGCAATAAATGTAATTTACAACTTAAATGGAATTAAGAACATGAATCATATGATCATCTCAAAGGATGTAGGAAGAGGTCTTTGATAAAATTCAGCACCCATTCATGTTAAAAAATGCTCGGAAAAGTAGGGATACATGGAACTTATTTCAACATTATGAAGGCTATGTTTGACAAATGAAATATAACCTCACACTGAACAGAGAAAACTGAAAAGATTTCCCCTAAAATCAGAAATAAGACAAGAATGCCCATTCTCCCCACTTCCATTTTATACAGTGTCAAACTCTAGCCAGAGCAATTAGAGCAGAGAAGATAATTAAAGGGATATGAATAGGAAAAGAGGAAGTCAAACTATCTTTGTTCACTGATGACATGATCTTATATCTAGAAGACCCAAATAATTCTACCAGAAGACTCTTGGAGTCAATAAATGAATTCAGAAATGTAGCAGAATATATGATCAACCTCATAAGTCAATTGTTTTCCTATACTCCAACAACAATTATGTTACGAAAGAAATAGGAAAATCATCATTTCCCCAGTAACCTCAAAATAATAAAATACTTGAGAATTAATTTAATCAAGGAGATGAAGGCCCTCTATAATGGAAACTATGGAACACTGAAGAAAGAAATTAAAGAAGAACTTAGAAGATGGAAAGACCTCTCATGTTCTTGGATAGCCAGAATTAATACTGTCAAAATGGCCATACTATCAAAATGATAACCAGAATCAATGCAATCTCCATCAAAATATGTTTGACATTCTTCATAGAACTATAAAAAAAATTCTTAAATTTATTTGTAAGAATACCAGAATAGCCAAAGTAATTCTGAGCAAAAAGAGTGATGCAGGAAGCATCACAATATCCAACTCAGATCATACTACAGAGCTACAGTAATAAAAACAGCATGGTATTTGCATCAAAATAAACATGGAAAACAAGGGAATAGGATAGAGGACACAGAGACAAACTCACACACTTATAATCATCTGATATTTTACAAAAGTGCCAAAAATATATGTTGGAGATAAGATAGACTTTTTAACAAATGATGTTGGAAATAGTGGATACCCTTATGTAGAAGAATGAGACTAGATCCCTATCTCTTACCCTCAATAAAAGTTATACTAAAGTGAATCAAGACATAAAAATTAGACCAGAAACCTTGCAAGTGCTAGAAGTAAACAGGGTCAACACTCCATCATGCTGGTGCAGGCACTGACTTTTTCAAGACCCCTGAAGCTCAAGAAATAAAACCAAGAATCAGTAAGTGAAATGCCATCAAATTCGAAAGCTTCTGCCCAGCAAAGGAAATGATTAAGGGCATGAAGAGAGAGTCTACAGAATGGGAGAAAAATTTTGCCAGCTGCTCCTCTGACAGGGGATTAATATCTA
This sequence comes from Glaucomys volans, assembly GCA_020662805.1. Lineage (NCBI taxonomy): Eukaryota > Metazoa > Chordata > Mammalia > Rodentia > Sciuridae > Glaucomys > Glaucomys volans. Next base: position 503,084 of record JAJEJO010001935.1, read on the forward strand.
GAATATATAAAGAACTCAAGAAAAAAAACACCAAAAAAATAATATAAAATAACCCAATCAATAAATAGGCAAAAGAATTCAACAGACATTTCTCAAAAAAAGAAACACAAATAGACAACAAATATATAAAAAACATCCAATATCTCTAGCAATCAGGGAAAAGCAAATCAAAGCTACACTAAGATTTCATCTCATTCCAGTCAGAACTGGAATTATCAAGAATTCAAATAATAACAAATGTTGGCAAGGATGTGGAAGGAAAGGTACACATATATTGTTGATGGAACTTCAGATTAGTACAGCCACTCTGGAAAGCAGTGTAGAGATTCCTCAAAATACTAGGAATGCAACCATCATATGACCTAGCTATCCCATTCTTTGGTATATATCCAAAAGAACTAAAATCATACCATACTGATACAGCCACTTCAATGGTTATAGCAGCACAATTCATAATATCCAAATTATAGAACTAGCCCAGCTGCCCATCAATAGATGAATGGATCAGGAAAACGTGGTCTATATAGTCAATGGAGTATTACTCAGAAATAAAGAAATATGATATAGTGTCATTTGTAGGTAAGTGGATGGAACTGGAGAACTTCATGCTAAATTAAATAGGCTAAACTCAGAAAATCAAAGTAAGAATGTTCTCTCTCATATGTGGAAGTTAGAGCAAAAAAGGGTTAGAATTGAGCAGGGGATGGATATCGAAAAAATACAGAAAATATCAGTGAACTAGAAGGAAGAGATGGAGGGGGAAAGAGGAAGGATGGAAAAAGAGGAGAAATGAAATGAACAAAATCCTACTATATGCATTTACAACTATACCACAGGGAATTTCACCTTTATGTATATTTAGAAACCACCAAACAAAAATTAATAAATGTGTGAAAGGAAAAGGGGAGGGAAGGCAGGAGGAATGGGGACTGAAATCAAATTCCATACATGTATACTTCTGTTAAAATGAACCCAACTACCACGTATAACTATAATGCTGTAAGAAAAACAGCAAAATAAAAAGTCAAATCAAATCACATAAACAGAACCTTACCCCTCTAAAGTCAAAACAAGTTTAAATAACAAGCAGTTGGGAAATAAAAAATGAAGAAAAAGATGGGGGAAATGTGACAAAAATTAAGAGAAAAATTATATATATATTTATAATATCATGTATATATATCACATACATTTTCATGCTTGGTGAAGAAAAATGCTAATGACACATGAAGGTTGTTTTATCATTAAGAAAACTGCAGTGAAGCAATATGATCTTTTTTAAGACTGATTCATCATTAAAAACATTTATTATACTATATTGATTTCCTTTGGGGATTGTTTCTATTATTTTACAGAAGTATTAGGGTAAAATGTTATGTGAATTTTCACAAGAAAATAATTTTCATTCATTCATCAATTCATTCATTTGTTCAATAAAGTACACAGGTTTTGTTCTCAAAATCCTCTCAGTCTAGTTGGGGAAGAAGGAATCAGAAAATCAATAGATAGCACAGGGAGACAAAAGTGAAGGAAAGGGAAAGAGTTGAGAAAAGAAACAGACTGGTATTCATTGTTAGATTTTTATTGCTTGTGATTAAAATGTAATTATTTCACTTTAATTTCTTTTTTTTATCTCCAATAATGGCCATGTGTTCTGAAACCCATGAATGTACAGAGCACATTATCTATTTATTTTTAATATTTTGGGGGATGCTGGGGATTGAACCCAGGGTTTTACCATTGAGCTACATTCCAAGTTCTTTTTTTTTTATTTTCAGACAGGGTCTCGCTACGTTGCAGAGGCTAGCCTGGAACTTGCAACCCTCCTGACTCAGCCTCCAGAGTCATGGGGATGGCAGGCATGTGTCATCACAGGCCTCTTTTTCTTTTTAAAACAAGAATCAATTCACATGTGAAATAAGAGAATTAAATGGGATTCAAACAAGTTAATTGTACCTGGAGATTTATAATGCTTATTTCTCCTTTATTTGAAATGCTTCATAAGGTCATCTACTTAAGAACAGAATATCCACATAATTAAACCTAAAGAGCTCATCAAAATTAGATAATTGGTTAGAATTTGCTTTGATCATAATAACTCATTGAGCCAAGCCTGCAGGCAGGACACTGGGTGCTATCAGAACACAGTGGTGACAAGAGGCAGGAATCAGCCCCCTGCTCACCTGTGGAAGCTGTGAGCTCCTAAGGCACCAGTTTTAACCAGTTTCAGGTGTTCTGTGGCTAGGGTCTGCAGTCACAACCAGCTGGATTTAGGGACAATTGAAGAACCAAGCATTTCCTGCTATTAGAATATAAAAACTTGGACAAGGAAGCGCATGAAATTTGATTATCATTAGCATCTTGGGGAACATGTGTTTATATGTGTTCTCTCTGGGAAAAAAAAAAACTAAATTTAGTAGTAGAGACACTTTACAGAGGAAGATCTACAAGCAATCAACAGATTTATGAAAAAATGTTCAACATCACTCGTTATAAGAGAAATGCAAATCAAAACCACCTTAAGATTTCATCTTACCCCAATTAGAATGTCTTTTATCAAGAACACAGGCAACAACAGGTGTTGGCGAGGATGTGGGGAAAAGGGTACACTCATACATTGCTGGTGGGAGTGCAAGTTGGTGCAGCCACTCTGGAAAGCAGTGTGGAGATTCCTTAGAAAACTTGGAATGGATCCACCATTTGACCCTGCTATCCCACTCCTTGGCTTATACCCAAAGGACTTAAAATCAGATTGCCTCAGTGATGCAGCCACATCAATGTTCATAGCTGCTCAATTCACAATAGCTAGGTTATGGAATCAACCTAGATGCCCTTCAGTAGATGAATGGATAAAGAAACTGTGGTATATATACACAATGGAATATTACTCAGCCATAAAGAAGAATAAAATTATGGTATTTGTAGGTAAATGGATGATGTTGGAAACTCTTATGCTAAGTGAGATCAGCCAATCCCAAAAATCCAAAAGCCGAATGGTCTCTCTGATATATGAATGATGATGCATAATGTGGGGGGGAAAGATGGCAAGAATGGAGGAAAGATAGCTAGCATAGAGGGAAGGGAGGGGTGGGGGTGGGTGGGGGGGTAAAATTAATAACAATGTGTGACAGATACCATTGCCCTGTGTACATGCATGAATGCACAGATGGTGTGACTCTACTTTGTGTACAACCAGTGAAACAATAGCTGTACTCCATTTGTGTTCAATGAATCAATAAGTAAAAAAAAAAAAAAAAAAAAAAAAAAACAAAAGAAAGTATATAAATGAGAAGAAAACTCTTGGACAAGGCAGGTTCTAAAATCCAGCCTCTTTTGCTTTATAATTTTGCTTTTACAACCTCACATACAGTCAAGAATTCGACTTAAAAAAATAATTTTGAAATACTTGTCCTTGTCCTTCTCATGCTCAAATTGAAGTTTAGGGTGGTGGGATTCATACATTTCACGCATTTAGGTAAAACCATCAAGATAGCATATTTGCAGATTTTATGGCTTTTCTTTTTCTTTTCTTTCTCCTCCTTTTTTTTCCCTTTATTTATTTATTTATTTTATTTATTTATTTATTTTAAGAATCCAAAGAAAGTTTTTGAGTAAAGTGATTAACTCTTTGCTAAATCTTGGTTGAATGCCCCCCAGAATAAAATGAAGGTCAAATGAAAAGCAATTCTTAATTAAAGTGAAAGAATAGAATTGATTTTATAAAATTATAATGTTGTTTAATGACTGTGGGAGATTGTGTTCAAGGCAGAAAACTGACATTTTGCCTTAATCAATCCACATTTTATTAAAATCAATGTGGTCTATTACATAAGGCCTATTGAAAGAACTTTAATAAAGTCCAATCCATAAAAAGTAACTAATCCTAGTAGGACTGAAATTTAACCTGAGGATAGCTACAATGTCCATCCAACTCATATTTATTGAGTGCTTACGTTGTGCTATGCACTGGAGGAGCACTGATTTCCACATCTTTTATGACCCACATGTTCAACGTAAGTAAAATGTGGATCCTAATATTTGGCTCATGGAATTTACAGCCTGTGCCTTTGTTTAAATGTGACTTTTCCCCATTGTGCTTGTCCTTTGATAGGCACCTGTGGATTCTTCAAGATTCACCAGGCTCCTCTTCTCTGACACCTTTACTGATGCAGATAACCTTATCCACAAATAAAAATGAAACCCCCTCCTATTTCCTCCTCTTTGTACCACGAGCTATTACTTCTAGAGTGTTTCTTATATTTTCTTTCCATTTGCTTATTCGTGGGTGTATTGTCCTAAAACACACACACACACACACACACACACACACACACACAACCAAAGACAGTCTCTAACAAAGCATCCTGGGTGATAGGAGGTGCTATTTTTTGGTGAGAGACAGTGTGTGAAACAGAGGTGCACTGCCCAGCCCATCCCCACTGGACTTTCTGGTGAAGCACCTGGCCAGCCTATTGTTATTGGGCTTCCTGGTGAAACACCTGGGCAGCTGGTTATCACTGGATCTCCCTGGTAAACATTTCTTAATAGACCTTTTATCTCCCACCCAATCTCTAGGTGTCTTCCTTAGTCTCTCCGCAACCTATCACACTACCCTAGCACAACTGGACGGGGAATGATACAAGGTGGGTCACCGTGTTTCCAATCCCTCCTTCAAGCAAACACTATGCATCTCATTCCTCTCTCAGCCACTACCATTTATTAGAACACAGTAGGTATTTAAGGAGCTCTTTTGAACAAATTAAAAACATCTCCCATACTAGTCTTTGCCTTTAAGAAATTCTGAAGGAACTAAGCTGTCCAAATAATGTAAAAATAATTTGTAATCCTAAAAAATCCAAGTAGGAAGAGGGGTCCCTTGGTGGTACAAATTTAAAGCTGGAGCCCTTCTAAAATGCATGTCACTATCAGATGGCTGAAGGCAAAAGTGGCATTCCCTGTCCTCTCGTAAGCTTTTCTGGCTGTGTGGTTTATTTGGATTTCCTTATTAACCTGTATTTTTCTCATATACCAGGTTGAAGTCCAATCTCTGCAGAGTTCCTCCTGTTCTTACTGTATGAATCAAACTGCGGATGCTCATCTTGTTGTCAAATTCACCTGACAGATAGATTTGCTACAACAAATGAAAACACTAAATAAACAGCTCCTATCTATTTTTTATGGCTGACATTCATTCCCAGCAAACAGCAAATGTTATCCCAGGATGAAAGCATCTATAATTCCTGAAGTTTTCATTTTGCTGTAAATCATGGTGAATATTTCCATTGTGAAACTTTTTTAAAAATGTAAAGCCAAAGTTAAAATACACTTATTTTAAAAATTCCTTAGAAAGTGTTGCAGCCAATTTTTATTCCAGAAAGAACTGCAGGGAAGATGACCATGGAGAATGTCACAGACGGGTTAAAAAATTTCATCACAAACATTTAACCTCATTATACTTTATAAATAAATATGCATATATGCATGTATAGATAGATGCAATCAGGAGTTCAAAGACAAGGTGCTTAATTACAGATGGCTTTCCCCTCCTGTCAGTTTCACGCTTTCATTTTTTACTATACTCCAAGGTCATCAAACCACTGGCAGAATTCCTGAACCTAAGACGTTCCAGCAGCAGCTGTCGGAGGCTCACAAAGTCACCTGCCACTCAAACACTCCTCCCCCGGAAAACTTGATCAAACAGCCAAAGCAAACAGAAAAGAATTCTTGGAGAAAAGATAATAATAGTTCTTGCTGTGATGAAGTATTTGTACGTATTATCTCCTTGAATCTTTAAAATGGTAGGTAAGGACAAAGTACTCTGATTAGGGCCATTTTATAGATGAAAGAATAGAGGCTTAGAATAATTAAGTGTCTTGTCTAAAATCACACAGCCAGTGACAGAGGACTGTCAAATGGTTGCTTTTCAATTTGGATTGAAGACCAATATGGACAAAGAAATTGAAGTGCCCTTTATGATTTTCCTTCATCTTAAGACACAAGTGAAGAAGTAAGAAGAGTAATAGCCATGCATTTATGCAAATTATCTCCCTGCCAAGGTCATTTCTATTCATCAGCATTGTGAGATATCCAGCAAAGTTCTATCTGCTCATACTGTTGTTGTCCCCACTGGCCATAGTACCTAAAAATCGGTCTATTACGTCTTTCACTCTTTCTTTCTTTTCTTTTCTTTCTTTCTTTCTTCCTTTCTTTCTTTCTTTCTTTCTTTCTTTCTTTCTTTCTTTCTCTCTCTCTCTTTCCTTCTTTCCTTCTCTCTCTCTCTCTCCCTCCCTCCCTCCCCCCACCTCTCTCCCTCTTTCTTTCTTTCTTTCTTTCTTTCTTTCTTTCTTTCTTTCTTTCTTCTTTCTTTCTTTCTTTTTCTTTTCTTTTCTCCAGCACTGTGGATTGAACCCAAGCATGCTCTACTATTGAGCAACATACCCAGTTCACTGTTTATTTTTTTTTTCTTTTGAGACGGGGTGTGACCAGGTTGCTGAGGCTGGCCTCAAATTTGTGATCTTCCTGCCTCAAGACCCCAAGTCACTGGGAACACAGGTGTACACCACCACACCCGGCTCATACTTCATAGTTTCCTTGAGACAGATTTGTTCTCTACAACCTACTATCTAAGTTCACCTTAGCTGGATGCAGCTAGAAATTGTCATACATCCAATTTCTTTCTGCCTCTCCCAATTCCAAAGATTACTAAAAAGGAAATAATTGCAAATTTAAATTTCAAAATGTCTTCTTTGTAAATTATCATGTAAAGTACACATTACCTTCTCTAGAGATGCTATTGGTATAAAATTTCTTAAGGGTCACCTACCATGTCCCAGTTACCCATGCAAGGATATCTGTATGTACTATCTCATTTCAACTTTAAAATCTACCTGGAGGCTACTGTTCTCCCAATTTATATAGGAGAAAATTTTTAAACTAGAGGCTAGAGAGTAAATAAAGTGCCAACTTCACGGAGGCACTAAGAGGTAGAATCAAAATTTCAACATAGGTCTGACAGCCTGCACAACACAAGACACCTTCACTTCCTGCTCCCTACAAAAGAATAATGCAAAATGCTCAACAAAGGACTTGGAAATATACTTTGTTTTCTGTATTTTATTATTATTTGGTTTTTACTTGAAAATACCTCACACAAAGGCATCTGTTGACTTCTTTTTTCCCTGAGAGGTGCTGAATAAACACTTTCAGTGATGTGTGGTCATGATTGCACACTTGTCAGAATGCAATTATTAATCTGATATTTAGGTATTTATTGCTGTCATAAGACTAGGCACAAAGGCTTTGAAAGATTGCCTTCATATCCAAGGCTTCATCAAGTGCACATTTTTTAATATAATGCAAGCGCCATGAGGTTACAGGCACATTGCGTTCATGTTCAATAACACTCTGTAATCCTGGAAATAAAATACTGCGTTACTATTACGGAAAATTTCATCCTGCTTCTATTTCTTATTCCAAAATCATAAGTCATCTAGGAGAGGAAGGTGGCATTTTCTAAATAGGAGAGTCAGTTAAAGAGCTTTGAGGAAATGGAAAAATGGTCAGTCAAACATCAGAATAAGGACTAAGCCTGTACTACATTTCACGCAAGCCCAAGATGTCATTCGAAAGTTTGGGCTTTTAATACTGGGTACTTGATTGCAATGAAATCTTCTCTGAACCCAAGTCTAATACCTAGAACATCTACTGAGAAGCTTTTGGACAAAACTATAATATTCGAGATAATTTATTCTTTATGTAGCAATAGAAAATATGCAGAGCCCAGAATCTGCAGACTTTGGAGGGTATTTACATGGAGTCAAAACTATTGTCACAATAATTCAGATAAATTAGGTATCATTAACAATAAACTGACTCCTAGCTATGGCAGCTTTCCCAGGTAGACCTCAAAGACAGTTTCCAGAGTGGTCCTCCGTATTTCCATTATTTCCCTTCTCTGACTCATGGCACTAACCACCCCAACTGCTAGGATCTTCAAGGAGAGAAGAGAAGCAAATGAACAGTGCTCTCTATCATTGGCAAAGAACTGCTCTCAGAGATTTCACTCAAACCTCCAGAATCCGCTTGCTGAAAGAGCTAACTCAGAAGCTAAGAAACTGGCCCAAGGATTTTTCAAGGACTAGTCCCTGAGACTCAACCTTAAATTAGGAGTGGCTCTCATGCATCTTCTTCTGGCAGCTCTAAAGAGAACTTTAGTGTGGGACCACTAAAAGCAATGTCACTTGATGAGGTAGTTTGTTACCCAAAAAACCCCAACAGCTGGTGCATTCCTAAAGGAAGGAACAGAGAAAGAAGGGGCAACAAACAGAAGCCATTGACTATAAATTCACACAGAAGGATGAAGTCAGTCAATGGTGCATTCTGAGGATAACTGGGAAAAGAAAAGCACCATCATACACACCAGGTCCCAAGCTGCAAGCATTCCCTAAGGCAGGGTTCCAGCCTCAGTCCTTCTGGCATTTGAACTCTATAACTCTTTCTTTGAAGGGGGTTAAATAGTAACCCTAACTTCCACCTACTACATGCCAGTTTTTGTTTGTTTGTTTTTGCACTGCAAAGGATTGAGCCCAGGATTGTTATACCTCTGAGCTACATCTTCTTTTTGTTTTATTTTATTTTTTTATTTTGAGACCCTGTCTCTCCAGGTTGCTGGGGCTGGCCTCAAACTTGTGATCTTTCTGCCTCAGCCTCCTAAGTTGTTGGAATTAGAGGTATGTATCATCAAATGTGTTTTCAAATACTTCCAAAGAGCCCCTGGGGGGAAACTGGGTTAGTTAGAAACCACTGCCATAAGATATTACAATCAATCCCAACTCTGTCCATGAGGAAGTTACGGCCATGCATATTTATACCCCTGTGTAAAACTAATGATGGGTCAGGCATCTTTGAATGTACTTTATTTACAAACTCATTTCTCCGGTATATAAACCCCATGGATTTACATGTAATAATACTGTTAGTATTAGCTCCATTTCATAGATGAGGAAGTGGAGGCCCAACTGGTAGGACACAGCCTGAGGTCACATTGTGGTAAGCAGCTAAGCCTGGGCTCACATCTTGGCAGTGTACCTGCCTCAGCGAGGCTGCTGGCTCCCATGGTTTGCTGGGGTTGGTTCCACTGTAGAAGATCAGAAATTCTTCTCCAAGGCTACCTAAAACTGTCTCCTAAAACAGAAGGAGGAATTGTAAACTGCATGATAATGTGGTATTCACAAGCCCCACTCTGATATTCCTGGACTTCTAGTGAGAAAGAGCAGCACCTTCCACTTTGAAAACTAAATCTGCCACATGCTCTGTAGGCATCTCAGGTTCTGGGAAGAAAGGTTTAAAGAAGCAGGGAGTGTCTAGGAACTGAGAGTGTTTCCTCTGGAAAACACTTTCTCTGCATTTACATCACAATCCTCTTTACTAACCCATCTTAAAGAACAAATGCCACCATACAGTATTTCTATACAAGAAAAACAAACTTCTGCAACTACGTGCTACTGTGGCTTGGTACAATGCAGAAGCAGAATTGAATTGTTAATGAACAATAGGCAAGAAAGACAACTTGCTAATTGTACAGGCTCTTGGATGAGAAAATCCAGGTTCAGATCCTACCTTCACTATTCACCAGTTCTGTAAGTCAAGATTTCCCATGTCATCAGACAGATGGGAACAGTAAGTCCCACCTCTGTGAGGCAGTATAAAGCCCCTGGCAATAGGCTGGGAGCCGAGCACTTTGTGGTTTGAATGAGGATCAGGTGTGTGAGGGTTTAGCTTGTGAGAGGAAATGCTGGTCTTCCGTCTCCTCACCGGGACAGAATGAGAAATAAAGTTGAATCCACTATGCTGGTGAGTAGCAGGTTCCAGGCCAGTTGCAGCATCTTCTCTCTTCCCTGAAAAGAGGCAGCCTATTGATTCTTCTCTTGAAAAATTAAGATCTCATTTCAGGGAACATAACTTCCTTTCTTTTACTCACAAAAGAAGCAATGCTAAAAAATAAAACTGCCTATGCATTCCCCCAGTGCATAGATTCAAATGGGCTGAGGCAGTAAAAGAGACTGTCCCATGATTCCATTTTCACAATAACCCTTCTCCCAGGGGCATCAATATTAATACAGTCACACTTTCCAGGAGGGTGAATCGCTAAATCTGCAAAGCCCCTGGGGACAGCTTAACTGCAAGTCATCATCTCTAGGATCGCACAGTGATGCATAGCTCTCCTGGGTACAAATCCTACTGGATGCCAGTCCACATCCCAGGGGGACGCAAAGACAGCTAGAGAGACAGTCAGGAAGGAAAGACTCTTGGAAATGCAGGCACAGGACTGCCTGCCCTTACTAGTCATTTAGGAAACCCAAGCCACCCTATCGGACTCCCCAGATCCGAATTTCCTTTCTCACCATGTCCCCACTGCCCAACCACAAACACATACCCATTTTGACATAAGGAACAAGAAGACTGGTGAAGACTCTGCAGTTTATACAGCAGCACCAGCAAAATGATGGTTAGCTAACACCTGGCCTTTTCTCTCTTCAGGAGCTCCAGGTTTTTACTTTTCAATCCTCTCCCCATCTGTGCCTCCCATCCCCTCTCTAGCCCCAAGGCCAGTTCTGCTTCTTCTGACTCTCTTTCCCTTTCCTGTCTTCCAGAATATTGACACTGTGGAGGAAAGATAGTGTAGTCATTTAGCCTGAACTGAGAAGCATATTCTTTTCTAAGAAACAAAATTTAAAATTAGCTTTCCTGAAAATATAAGCTAAAATAGACAACTCTTTAACACTTAAAAGAGTAAGGCCAACCCAAAGCAGATTGAAAGGTGAAAATACTGGCCAAGGGTTTCCACATTTTGTTATTGGATTCCTCCCTTTCAGGGCTCTCATCACAGCTAAATGCAATCTCACTGGATTCCTAGTCTTGGAACAGAATTGCCTTTGTAATTCTCCTTAGAGTCAAAGCCGTCCTGGGCTGCCAAGGAGTTATTCCATGTTGCCATAAAAAATTCCCAGCAGAGATACACTATGGGCATTTCAGGAATTATTCCAGTGACACAGGCTGTTCTTGAACAGGACCAATGGTTTCAGTACCCTCTGTCCAACCTCCCAGATTACAGAAAGCGGAGACAATAGCTACCCTTGTGATGAAGTACCTCACAGCCCAGGAAGAGATAAAACGACTTCCAACCAGGAAAACAGTTTTTACTTAACCCCCTAAATTGGGAATCTACAGCTCAACACATATTTCCATGGCTGCGGATGGCTACGTGGGCAGAACCTAGCATGCAACAGCATTTCTCACAGAGTGTTTGAGTTGGAAAGAAACCAAATTCCCTTGGCCTCCAGATATCTTTTAAGCTTCCAGCAAACCAGAATATCTGAAAAGCAACCTTAAACAGGTTTAATTTGTATCTGTTTGGTCAGGCCAAGATTGAAAATATCTCTATCACTTTTCCCCAGAAAGGTTGGCCTTGCAAACAAGTAGACCTGACTTGGCGATCCAAAGCAACAGATTTCTCGTTCTATGATGTAAAACAGGTTCCATCACTGGAACCCTATAATTTATACCAGATAAAATGCATTCTCATTTACATTTCTCTTATTTGTTGAGAGCCTACTACATTTTTTGATTTCTGTTCTAGGGGAATGGGAAACATCAGTGAACAGAAATATCCTCTCTTTGTGAAATTGGCGTGATAGTTTGTGGGCACTTCTAATTCTATCCTAATATCGTTATTTTTATAATAATAATAATTCTAATTATTTTTTCCTCAATTATCCTCTTTACTAACACAGTGTGCTCTGTACATAGCATGCCACAGTAAAAACCTATTGCATTATGACTGCTCCATTACTATCCAATATGGACTGAATATATATCATGTGCCCAGCACCAAACACCCAAGTGAACGTCTTAATCCTGGCTTATGGGCTATCCCAGTCTCGGGCACCCATTGCTCCAGTGGAAGTCTATACAGGGCCAGAGGGAGTAGCAAGGCATGGGGACTAAATTAATTAGAGCTTTAAAAAGGTCACTTAGAGGAGGCACTGCTGCAGCTGAATCTTGATGTGAGTACCTGATCACTACATAAGTGGAGACAGGTAAAGAGTGAGGGATAGAGTGGAAATTTCAAGTAGAGAAAATGGTATGAACCAAGGCAGAGGAGGGAAGCAGGTTGATGGATTTAAAATGCTTATGAGACAATAAATGGTCGTTCATCCCAAGCCAGAGATGGGACCTGTCAAATACATGCTCACAGCTCTCTCCGTCCCTTCCTGGGGTAGATTGATGCCCACACAAAGCCCATCCCTGTCTCCAGACATTCCCACTCTTTATATAACACAGGAAAAAAGCATGCCCATGTGCTCCTGTGAGTAGAGCATTTGACAGGGACAGAGACATGTTGGACTTGAGAAACAAAAAGTATACGGGACTCAGTGCAACTCACTCTACCAAAGCCCAGAGGAAGAGGAGAGGTCGCTGAGTTTGCTGAAAGGCACTCTTTGGGCATACAGGTGGGTCACTTTGATGGTCGGCCCTTAATGTGCCTTCAAGCACATCCTTCCATGATGGGCCTGTTTGTCTCTTCAGCCTTGCTCACTGTGGGGAACTAAATATGCCTTTAATATTTATCTGTGCTGTGAAAGCTGCTTCTACATGCATCCCTCTGAGGGAAATAGCCAAGATCAATGCAGGACTGACATATACTAAATGAAGAAACAAACAGAAATATTTATTTCTCTGTCCACAGCCTATGGTACCTCCTGAGGGTGAGAACAAATTGGCAGGAACAATATAGCTCTCCAAGCGGGCAATGCCTGCCTAGAAAGGACAGCACCATAAGAAATTTTCTTTCTTTTTTTATATATGAGAGATCTATGCAAAAACATACTCTAGTGGAATTGATGTTTTAAATGCTGTTTATTTGTGACTTTCCTGGAATGTCTCAAAACTTATTTTGTCTGGAGTTTTAATAAGCGGCACCATTGAGTACCAGGTGCTTCTCAAATTTTAGTGTCATTATTGACATTTAACATATTATAAAACAGGCAACCAGAGAGGGAGAGTACTGTGCCCACTGCCCTCTGAAGTAGTGCTTCAGTTTGCATTTGAGCAAGATTCATCTGGCCCAAAATCCTGGGCTCTTTATTCAGTGAAAGCACTACTTTCCATGTTCTTTGGACATAGCTGAACATATAAATATGTAACCTATGAGCATGAATACTGTATGTCTTAGGTGAGTTTCCCCTGAAGCAATTCTCCAGACAAGAATCATAAGCAAATTACTTGCTAAGGAGGAAGAATGAAGGAGAGAGAGAGAAAGGGAGGGAGGGGAGGGATTTCAGACAATCATCCTACAGAAAGAGCTTCATCTGATGCTGCAGGGGCACTCAGAGGTGCAGGTCATCTCATCACCATGTCACCTGAAAAAGGGAGCTGGGCCATTGTGATGCTATGTGTCAGTCAGTAGCAAGGGGGCTGCCCTGGGAGGATAAGCACTCTTGGGCACTCTCATGCTGTACAGGACCCATGCCATTGGCCCCAGGACAATCCTTGGAATAAATCAAGGACTCACTAAATGTGGAAGAAAGTTGCACAGAAACATTGAAAAGAACCTGAGAGAATGCATACAAGGTATCCTCAGGATCCATTATACCATTTCAAAACAAATGTTCATGAGCAAAATTATGAGTTCAGTTTTACCCTCCAGCAGTTAGAACCACAACCCCACACCCTTCCCCATCTGATCTGCAGAGCAGGTTTAGATTGCAGGCTCCAGCAGCCACTGCATCAGTTCCAGCCAAGGCAGCTGCTGGTCCTTTGGCAGCTGCTGGAGGTGGTATTGGGGATTCTCCCTTAAACTTGGTGACCAGGTGACTGATGTATGTCCACTGAATACCCTGGTACCCTCCAAACCTCAGCCTAGTCATCACAGTTAACTGTCTAATCTTTGTATTTTGACAGGTCTGATGTTTGATGTTTTTGTTTGGTTCTTGCTGTTATCCTCCTCTAAGAAAAATAACCTGACCACTGCTCACTGTGAAGGAGAAACTACAGTGTGAGGTTATCAAAGGTCACAGAGACACATGGGTTTGAAACCTGCCTAGCTTAGTCAGCTTTCCATTACTCTGACCAAAGTACATTCCAAAAACAACATAGAAGAGGGAAGATTAATTTTGGCTCATGATTTCAGAAAATTTAATTCCTGGTCAGCTGGCTCCATGGCAGAAGGTTCATAGTAGAAGAGTGTGGCAAGGAAAGCTTCTCAACTTGTGGCACCTGCAAAGCAGAGAGAAACAGGAAGGGGCCAGGGACAAGACAGAGCCTCAAAAGCCACACCCCAAGTGACATACTTCCTCTATCTATGCCCACCTACTGATCCTTCTCGCCACTTCACAATAAAACCATTTAAATTATGACTCCATCCAATGGATCTATCCATTGATGAGGTTGAAGTTCTCATAATCCATCTTCTCAGCTCTGATCATTATTGTATTGCCTGACACATGAGCTTTTGAGGGGACATTCCAAATTCAAAATATAATACTACCTCTGCCACTAAGTGGGTCTGGATCTTGGTGATCTCCCTTAAATCTTCTCACTGTTTAATGGGGAACAAGAAGACCAACTCGGGCATTCTTGTGAGGTTTAAGTCAGATAGTGTACAAAAAAACTACTTAGTGGTGGGTGGCTACCATATTCTGTTATCATTATTTAAATTTGCTCTTTAATTTGGAGCCAGGGCTCCATAACGTAGAGCTGTATTGTTCATATTTCCCTATCAGGGAGTTTAGCCCTGAACTCCGGAAGAACCAGAGTTCTTCCTTACTTTTCTCAAACCACTGAATCTCAATTCTCAAGTTATGAGAATGCCATCATTATTGGTCTCAGCAGCAGTAATTCCCATAGGCTGAACCCTTAAACTAGTGAGGCTTCTGTCATAGACAGAAGAAACACTTACGGGACACCTAGGGACCCACATTCCCCCTTCATAACATGAACTTCTGGATAAAGCAGCAATGAACCAATTAAAAGCTAGAGTAGAGCCCAGCAGGGTTCTTCAGAGAATTAAACCCTAATACCTAAGGTAGCCACTGTATGGAATAAATTAAATTTTCTATGCATTTAAAATGGCACAACTTATACATCATCCTTGAGAGAATTGAGAAAATAGTCACTCGAATCATTTTCTGCCTTCTGTAATTCATATGAGGAGCCTTAGTTGAGAAAGGCTAATCTAAACTAATGTTTCATTAATAGATGGGTACACTGAATTTATAGAGCATAAATGACTTGCTCCAACAATGGCATGCAGCAGAGCTAAGGACAGGAAAGTCCTTTGCTAAACTGGCCCCTGGTGTTGTTATACAACCCTATCTCTGGGAACCAACTTAAGATAAATTCTTTCAACCTCTTCCTCCCTCCTTAAATGAGGTCTGGTAGGGATCTTTTGCACACCACACACAGTAGAGCAACAATGTTGAGATACATGATATTCATTTGCTGTAGGCAAGAACAGAAAAGCTCAGGAGTTATTCACTCTAGATAACTTTTCTTAATGAGGTTAACAGTCCCTCTCTGTGATTCTGCAGCACCTTGCGCTGACATCGTTCCAAGGATTTATCCGACTGAATCTTGATGATGTAATTTTGTATTATCTACCCACTGAAGCATAATGTGAGGTAAACAAGTTTACTCCTTTCTAATTTTCATCCCTGAAACATGTGCCAGATAAAAAGCATCAATATAAAAGCAGTGAATGAATAAACAAACTCTAAAGAAAGAAAAACTTTTGTTTTATCCTGTTACATTCCTTTACTGGGGCTTGTGAATTAAACTGACGAAATCAGATTAACAGGAGCAAAGCACACACATTTTATTTAATGTAAATATTCTTCACACTCGTGGGAAGCTTTGCAGAAAAGAAGTAGGAAAAATAACTCAGAGGAGTGGTTAGACGTGAGGGCTTATATAGCATTTTAGCAAATGATAAAAAGTTACAGAGATGAGACTAGACAAAAAAAGGGAGTTCTAGTTTCTAGGGTTGGTAAATTGTGGGAGGGTAAATATATGGGAGAACTAATAGTTTCAAAACTTTTATTTAGTGAGGTTTATTTATGTTGATGCATCTTGGTGCCGTCTCTGCCTTCATTGATAAAGTTTGTTGTCTTCTTCCCAATAACAAGGTAGAAACAGGAAGACATCTTCACATGAGGAGTTTATACCCTGTGTTTAGGCAAAGGTAAGGGTGGAGAGCTGTTTCTATTTCAGCTTTTTCTCAGTTCCTCATAGCTGAAAATAATTCTTATGCTGAAGTGGCAAATTTTGGAATGTCATATTTGGGACCCCTTCAAAACCAACTAATAAAAGCCATTTCTGAGATGAGAATATGATAGAGTCAGAAATTTGGTCTAGATTACTAGATTCAATTTATCAATTGCTTACAATGTTTTGACCTTGAAAAATATGGCAAAGTATATTTATGAACCATCAGAATCATATACATTTCATATTGACATGTCAAAAATAATTTTTAAGTGACTTTTTCTAGCATCCAAACAATGTTGCACACAGAAAAATTGACGGTCTCATCTTGAAAAATGTCTGAGTAAACCACATAGGATTATATTGCAGGAAGACTGATGCTGTAGACACAGCGCTGCTGCTTCAGCGCTGCGGCTTCAGGTGAGATTTACC
>JAJEJO010001935.1:519788-533545 GCA_020662805.1 Glaucomys volans
GTCGGCGCCATTCTCCAGATTCCCTGGCGGAGAGTCTCCATTTTGGCCTCGGAGCCCTCGGACCTAAGCCCACCCCTTTCCCCGGGGACACAGCGCTGCGGCTTCAGAGCCCTCGGACCTAAGCCTACCCCTTTCCCCGGGGACACAGCGCTGCGGCTTCAGGTGAGATTTACCCGGGAGCGGAGCGGTTTGCCGGCCCCAGCGAATTTGGGCCGGGTTGGCGCCATCCTCCAGATTCCCTGGCGGAGAGTCTCCATTTTGACCTCGGAGCCCCCGGACCTAAGCCCACCCCTTTCCCCGGGGACACAGCGCTGTGGCTTCAGGAAAGTTGCAATCCCTCTGATTTGCACTACCAGAGGGGAGGATATATGAGCAGCATGGGAAGACGCGGGAAGAAAGTGTCTCAAACAAACCTGGATGGTGCATCAGGAGATCCTAAGGACAGCACGGTAGAGGGAATGACAGAAATGGAGTTCAGAATGTTCATAATTAAAATGATCCGAGAAGAGAATGAGGTGACGAGAGAGCAGATTCAGGCTATGAATAATCAACTATTAGAGCAATTTCAGGAAGCAAAAAATCATTTTAATAAAGAGATAGAAGCTCTGAGAAAAAAGCAAACAGAAATCCTTGAAGAAAACAAGGAAATGAAGGAAACAATCAACCAAGTTAAAAACTCAATAGAAAGCATAATTAATAGAATAGATCACTTGGAAGACAGAACCTCAGACAATGAAGACAAAATATTTAATCTTGAAAACAAAGTCGAACAAACAGAGAAGATGGTTAGGAATCATGAACGAACCCTCCAAGAAATATGGGACATCATGAAAAGACCAAATTTAAGAGTTATTGGGATTGAGGAGGGCACAGAGATACAAACCAAGGGTATGAACAATCTGTTCAATGAAATAATATCAGAAAATTTCCCAAATATGATGAATGAGATGGAAAATCAATTACAAGAGGCCTACAGGACACCAAATGCACAGAATTTCAACAGATCCACACCAAGGCACATTATAATGAAAATACCTAACATACAAAACAAAGATAGAATTTTAAAGGCTGCTAGAGAAAAGCAGCAGATTACCTACAGGGGGAAACCAATACGGATATCAGCAGATTTCTCAGCCCAGACCCTAAAAGCAAGAAGGGCCTGGAACAACATATTTCAAGCTCTGAAAGAAAATGGATGCCAACCAAGAATCTTATATCCAGCAAAACTTACCTTCAGATATGATGATGAAATAAAATCCTTCCATGATAAACAAAAGCTTAAAGAATTCACAAAGAGAAAGCCTGCCCTACAGAACATTCTCAACAAAATATTCGAAGAGGAAGAAATGAAAAATAGCAACCTCGGTCACCATGGGGAGGAATTACCCTAAAGAAAGAGTCAATCAAAGGAGAAACAAAGTTAAGCTAAAAACCCTAAAAAAGCTAAAATGACAGGAAATACAAGTCATATCTCAATAATAACCCTGAATGTAAATGGCCTAAACTCATCAATCAAAAGACATAGACTGGCAGACTGGATTAAAAAGAAAGACCCAACGATATGCTGCCTTCAAGAGACTCATCTCATAGAAAAACATGCCCACAGACTAAAGGTGAAAGGTTGGGAAAAAGCATACCATGCACACGGACTGAGCAAAAAAGCTGGGGTTTCCATTCTCATTTCAGACAAAGCAGACTTCAAACCAAGGATAGTCAGAAGGGATAAAGAAGGACATTTCATATTGCTTAAAGGTAGCATAAATCAACAGGACATAACAATCATAAATATTTATGCACCAAACAATGGCGCATCCATGTATGTCAATCAGATCCTTCTCAATTTCAGGAATCAAATAGACCAAAACACAATAATACTCGGAGACTTTAACACTCCTCTCTCACCGTTGGACAGATCTTCCAAACAAAAATTGAATAAAGAAACTATAGGACTCAATGACACAATCGCTAATTTGGACTTAACGGACATATATAGAATATTCCATCCATCAAAAAGCGAATACACATTCTTCTCAGCAGCTCATGGGTCCTTCTCTAAAATAGACCATATGTTATGCCACAAAGCTACTCTTAACAAATACAAAAACATAGAGATACTACCTTGTATACTATCAGATCACAATGGCATGAAATTAGACATCAACGAGAAAGTTAGAAACAGAAACTTCTCCAAGACCTGGAGATTAAATAACATGCTATTGAATGATACATGGATAACAGAAGACATTAGGGGGGAAATTAAAAGCTTCTTAGAGGTCAACGAGAATAAAGATACAACATATCGAAATCTCTGGGACACTATGAAAGCAGTGCTAAGAGGAAAGTTCATTGCAGAGAGTGCATTTAATAAAAGAATGAAAAGTCAACAAATCAATGACCTCACATTACAGCTCAAAGCCCTAGAAAAAGAGGAACAGATCATCACCAAAAGTAGTAGAAGACAGGAAATAATCAAAATCAGAGCTGAAATCAGCGAAATTGAAACAAAAGAAACAATTCAAAAAATTGACGAAACAAAAAGTTGGTTCTTTGAAAAAATAAACAAAATTGACAAACCCTTAGCCACGTTAACAAAGAGAAGGAGAGAGAAACTCCAAATTACTAAAATCCGTGATGGAAATGGAAATATTACAACAGACACAACTGAAATACAAAACATAATAAGAAGCTACTTTGAAAATTTATACTCCAACAAAATAGAAAACCTGGAAGACATCAACAGGTTCCTAGAGGCATATGAGCCACCCAAACTGAATCTGGAGGACATACACAACTTAAATAGATCAATTTCAAGCAATGAAATAGAGGAAGTCATCAAAAGCCTACCAACAAAGAAAAGTCCGGGACCAGATGGATTCACAGCCGAGTTCTACAAGACCTTCAAAGAAGAGCTTATTCCAATACTCCTCAAAGTATTTCATGAAATAGAGGAGGAGGGAACCCTTCCAAACTCATTCTATGAAGCTAATATCACCCTGATACCAAAACCAGAGAAGGACACATCAAGGAAAGAAAATTTCAGACCCATATCTCTAATGAACATAGATGCAAAAATTCTTAACAAAATTTTAGCGAATCGCATACAAAAACATATTAAAAAGATAGTGCACCATGATCAAGTGGGTTTCATCCCAGGGATGCAAGGTTGGTTCAACATCCGGAAATCAATCAATGTAATTCACCACATCAACAGACTTAAGGTCAAGAACCACATGATTATTTCAATAGACGCAGAGAAAGCATTTGATAAAATACAGCATCCCTTCATGCTCAAAACACTAGAAAAAATAGGGATAGTGGGGACATTCCTTAACATTGTAAAGGCTATTTATGCTAAGCCTACAGCTAACATCATTCTAAATGGAGAAAAATTGAAAGCATTCCCCTTGAGAACTGGAACAAGACAGGGATGCCCTCTTTCACCACTACTATTCAACATCGTTCTTGAAACTCTAGCCAGAGCAATTAGACAGACCAAAGAAATTAGAGGAATACGAATAGGAAAAGAAGAGATCAAACTATCCCTATTTGCTGATGACATGATTCTCTATCTAGAAGATCCTAAGAATTCCACCAGAAAACTACTGGAACTCATTAATGAATTTAGCAATGTAGCAGGATATAAAATTAATGCTCATAAATCTAATGCATTTTTATTTGTAAGTGATGCATCCTCTGAGAGAGAAATTAGGAAAACTACCCCATTCACACTAACCTCAAAAAAAATAAAATACTTGGGAATCAATCTAACAAAAGATGTGAAAGACCTCTACACTGAGAACTACAGAACGCTAAAGAAAGTAGTTAAAGAGCATCTGAGAAGATGGAAAGATCTCCCATGTTCTTGGATAGGCAGAATTAATATTGTCAAAATGGCCATACTTCCAAAAATGCTATACAAATTCAATGCAATTCCAATTAAAATCCCAATGATGGACCTTATAGAAATAGAGCAAGCAATCATGAAATTCATATGGAGGAATAAGAGACCCAGAATTGCTAAAGCAATCCTTAGCAAGAAGAGCGAAGCAGGGGGTTTCACAATACCAGACCTCCAACTATACTACAGAGCAATAGTGACAAAAACAGCATGGTATTGGTACCAAAATAGGCAGGTAGATCAATGGTACAGAATAGAGGACACAGAGACAAACCCAAATAAGTACAGGTATCTCATACTTGACAAAGGAGGCAAAAACATGCAATGGAGAAAAGACAGCCTCTTCAACAAATGGTGCTGGGAAAACTGGAAATCCATATGCAGCAAAATGAAACTAAACCCATATCTCTCACCCTGTACAAAACTCAACTCAAAGTGGATCAAGGACCTAGAAATCAGACCAGAGACTCTGCACCTAATAGAAGAGAAAATAGGTCCAAATCTTCATCATGTTGGCCTAGGACCAGATTTCCTTAACATGACTCCCAAAGCGCAAGAAATAAAAGCACGAATCAATGATTGGGATAGAGTGAAACTAAAAAGCTTCTTCTCAGCAAAGGAAACAATCAGCAATGTGAAGAGAGAGCCTTCAGAGTGGGAGAAAATCTTTGCCACACACACTTCGGACAGAGCACTAATCTCCAGAATCTACCAAGTACTCAAAAATCTTTACACCACGAACACCAATAACCCAATCAATAAATGGGCCAAGGAAATGAACAGACACTTTACAGAGGAAGATCTACAAGCAATCAACAGATTTTTGAAAAAATGTTCAACATCACTCGTTATAAGAGAAATGCAAATCAAAACCACCTTAAGATTTCATCTTACCCCAATTAGAATGTCTTTCATCAAGAACACAGGCAACAACAGGTGTTGGCGAGGATGTGGGGAAAAGGGTACACTCATACATTGCTGGTGGGAGTGCAAGTTGGTGCAGCCACTCTGGAAAGCAGTGTGGAGATTCCTTAGAAAACTTGGAATGGATCCACCATTTGACCCTGCTATCCCACTCCTTGGCTTATACCCAAAGGACTTAAAATCAGATTGCCTCAGTGATGCAGCCACATCAATGTTCATAGCGGCTCAATTCACAATAGCTAGATTATGGAATCAACCTAGATGCCCTTCAGTAGATGAATGGATAAAGAAACTGTGGTATATATACACAATGGAATATTACTCAGCCATAAAGAAGAATAAAATTATGGTATTTGTAGGTAAATGGATGATGTTGGAAACTCTTATGCTAAGTGAGATCAGCCAATCCCAAAAATCCAAAAGCCGAATGGTCTCTCTGATATATGAATGATGATGCATATTGAGGGGGGGAAAGATGGCAAGAATGGAGGAAAGATAGCTAGCATAGAGGGAAGGGAGGGGTGGGGGTGGGTGGGGGATAAAATTAATAACAGAATGTGTGACAGATACCATTGCCCTGTGTACATGCATGAATGCACAGATGGTGTGACTCTACCTTGTGTACAAACAGTGAAACAATAGCTGTACTCCATTTGTGTTCAATGAATCAATAAGTAAATAAAAGAATAAAAAAAAAAATAAAAAAAAAAAATAAAATACATAATGAAGAAAAACATAGAAGGCTGTCAGATGTGTAATGTACTTCAAATTCTTTGGAATAGGCCTCTTTTATGGAAATCCAAGTGATTAAGTTTCTTTAAGGTAGGATATTCACAGTTGTTACTAGTGGTAGTGCTAAGTCTTCTGATGATTATTCCACTCAAATGAGTTTGTCCAGAAAACATCCTGAAATCCCTTATTTAAAAAAATATTTTTAAAGAAAGTAATATATTAAAATGTAATACAGTAGACTCTAAAAAAACCAAAAAAAAAAAAAAAAAAAAAAAAAAAAAGACTGATGCTGTAATGATTTATATGATAAATAAATCCTGTGGGTCAATGATTGCAAACTTGAATGTCTATAAGTCTTAGTAATTAAATCATTGAAGTGATTACTCAGGTAATTCAAATCCATAAATTAATAGTTGTGACTAATATTGGGTAAGGTTATCAAAAATAACCAGAAATGTGGATATACATAACTCCAGCTTGTCAATGTGAGCCAACACAGGGTGCACCAAACAAAATTTTCAGTGGGCCAGATTTGGCCTGAGGCATTAGAGTCTAAATGATCGAATGAGTGAAAAACTAAAAATTTAAGAGCTGTACAATGTTTAGACAATTTGTAAAATTGGCCAAAGTGAGTCAAACATAAGATTTCTGCCTCCACATGTTTTTAAGCCTTTGTTCCACCCCCAGGGCACTTAGTCTAAGTTTCTACAAACGAAGGGTGTTTTAGACACAGATTTTACCTGCTGGAAGATTACAGTTTGGAGCAAAGCAAGTTATAAATAAGTAGCGATATGGAAAGCAAAATTGATTATTCCTTTTTTTTGTACCCAAATTGTACATGTGCTTCTACCACAACCCCTGCAACTCTGTTGTGCACTTGTAGCAGTTATGAGTTTTAACTTTTGCAATTTCAATAACATGTTATCAAACCCAAAGGTCAAAAATATACAGAAAATTGTCTTTTTGCTGAGGTATGAAATGCGAGATAAAAATGTTGTAAGATTAGTGAAACTACTGAGACAGCCTAACCCAGATCCCAGAAGTCTGTCATCTCAATGCAAACTTCGTTTGTGTTTTGTTTTCTTTGTTTTTTGGTTCTCTAACAATTATACATGGGCTGTGGTCTGAATATTTGTGTTCCTCCAAAATTCATAGGCTTAAACTTAATCACCAATGTGATAGTATAAATCAGTGGAGATGTTAGGATGTGATTGAGTAATGAGTGTGGAGCCCTCAAAAACAGCATTGGTGTCTTAATAAAAGAGGTACCAGGGACCCGGGACCCGTATGCCTCTTCCACCACTGAGGACACAGCAAGAAGCACCATTTATGAAGCTCTCACCAGCCACCAAATCCGCTGGTGCTTTGATCTTGGAATTCCCAGTCCCCAGAATGGTGACAAAATTAATTTTTTTGTTTATAAATTTAATAGTCCAAGGTATTTTGTTATAGTAGCCGAAATACACAGATATTTTTGGGAACAGTTGAAAATATCTAAAAAAACAAAAAAAAAGAAAGAAAGAAGAATGAAAGGAGGCATAAAAGCCAATTTTTAGGATTGTAACTGAAAATGGTCTTCACCACGAGTCACCTGTGCAGCAGCCTCTCAAAGTCCACTGTTATCTCCCTGAGGTAGTTCCTTCAGTGGAATCCACAAGCCGGTTTTCTCACGTCTATCCTTCCATCTTACTATTTGGTCCTTTTCAGTCCCTTTTCCAGATTCCTCCTTCTAGTGATTAAACTGAATTGTCAACTTGATTGAATTAAGAGATGCCCAATGATTAAGAAGCTTCTGGGTGTGTCCATGAGGGCATGTCTAGGAATGATTGGATGTGGGTAGGCACTGAAGAGGAGCCTCTCCCTGAGTGTGGGCAGCACTGCCCAAAAGGATGGAATAAAAGCTGGAAGAACAAGGAAGCAGATGCAGATGCAAGCTCGGCTCTTCTTGAATGGGTTCTTGATTGCTGCTTGCATCATCTGAGGAAATCAGACTCTCTCTTCTTCACTCTTCCAAAACAGACTCTGCCAGTGAATCTCCAGGTAATTTCCAGAAGCCTTGGTCTGGGACTAGGGTAGCACTGTTGATCTTTCTTGTTCTGGGGCTTCTGCATTTTGGACTGCCCAACTGCTGGTTCTTCTAGCTCTCTAGCTGCAGACGGCCATTGTGGACTATCCAGCTTCTGGTGGAGTAAGCCAATCTAATAAATCCCCTTTTATAATACTTCCTATTGATTCTGTTCCTCTAGAGAATCCTGACTAACAAACTCCTCATATTCCCATCATCTGCACTTTGGAGTGGCCAAGGTCAACCCTTTTCCTTTCCTATATACTCACTCCCCAGGGAATCTCAGCCCAACCTGTAGCTGTAAATAACATTCACACACAGAAGACTCTCAAACACTGATCTTCCCCAACCCACTCCAAATCCAGACTCACACATCCAGCAGCCCATGCAGCATAGTTTCCTGTTCTAAAATATAAGCTAATACGCACTCCTCATTCCTTCCCAAATATATACTTCCCCTCAGCCTTGCCATTTTGGTGAGTGCCCTCCCTTGACTTCCAGCCACACAGGACAAAGCTTAGAGTCATCCTTGCTCTTTGGTTTTCCATACCACATCACAATTCAGTGTCAATGCTCTTGCTCTACCCTTCGCGTCAATCTAGAATCTTCCCTTCCCCCCATCTCCATCCTAATCCAAGCAGTCAGCAACTTCCATAAGAACCTATTACCTGTGTTCCCCATTGTTATGGTTTAGATATGAGCTGTCCCCCAGAAGCTCATGCATAAGACAATGAAAGAAGATTTACAGGTTGTTTTAGCCAGCTTTTTCATTGCTTTGACCAAAACACTTCACAAGAACAAATTTAGAGGAGGAAATGCATATTTGGGGGCTCACAATTTTAGAGTTCTCAGTCCATAGGCAGTTGACTCCATTTCTTAGGATTCAAGGTGAGACTGAAGGACATGGCATGGAAAATAGCTAGGGACATGGCACCCGGGAGCAGAGAGAGTCTAAGCTCATTTCACAAAATATATAACCCCAAAGCAAGCCCCCAGTGACACATCTTTTCCATCCACACCCTACTCACCTTCAGTCACCACTCAGTTAATCCTTATTGGGGGATTAATGCAGTAGTGATTGGGTTAGGTCTCTTATAACACAATCATTTCTCCTCTAAACTTTTTTGTATTGTCTCACACATGAGCTTTTGGGGGACACCTAAAATCTAAACCATAACAGAGGTGAAATGAATGGATTACAAGAGTTTTAACTTAATCAGTGTGTTAATCCCCCAATAGGGATTTATTCAGTGGTGACTGCAGGCTGTGGAGGCTGGGATGGTGTGACGGGAGGAGGTGGGTCATGGTATGCATGACTTTGGGGTATATTATTTGTGAGCTGAGCTTAGTCTCTCTCTCCTTTCTGGTGGCCATGTTCTGAGTTCCTCCACCACAGTCTTCTGCCATAATATTCTGCCTCACCTCAGGTCCAGAGCAAGGGAGTCGGCCACCTCTGGACCGAGACCTTCGAAACCATGAGCATCAAAACAATCTTTTCCTCCTAAAATTGTTCTGGTCAAGTCTTTTGGTCACAGTGATCAAAAAGCTGCCTAAAACAGCTGCTCTGCCCCTTGCCACCTTCCAAGCTTTTCCCAGCATGGCATGTGGAGTGATTTGGTAAAATGAAAGCTGGACCATGCCCCTCTTCTGCTCAAGACCTCAAGGTCAATATTCTTAGTACTTTGACAGGTTTGGGTTTTTGTCTTTGCTTATACAAGGTGGCCCTAAAATCTGGAAATTTCAATAGTACTATTTTGTAGCACTGTACTGTAGATAACATTAGATAATATTTATTATGCAGTCAACCCTTCCAGGCTTTCTAGTCATTCTGTATGAGCCAGGACTTATGCAACCTTGCACCCATACATAGTAAGCCTTCACTTCTGCTCTTCCTCCTCACTTACTTCCTCTTCTGTGGCCGACCTTGCTTCATGGCTATGCTTTGAATATTCCCAGATCATTTCTTCCTGACTCCTTATGTACTTGCTGTTCCCCAGATATCTGTATGACTCACTCCCTCTCTGTCACCTTATTGAAGATGCCTTCCCTGATCATCCTGTAGAAATCACTCTGTTCTGTCTCTATTCATGTTGTAGCCAGCTTTTCACCACTGTGGCCAAAAGACCTGACAAGAATAATTTTAGAGAAGTTAAAGTGTAGTTGGTGTTCACCATTTCAGGGTCTTAGTCCACAGATGGCCAACTCTATTGCTCTGGGCCCAAATAAGGCAGAACATCAAGGTGGAAGGGCATGGTGGAGGAAAGCAACTCAGGACATGACAATCAGGAAGCAGAGAGAGAGTTTCACCCACAGGGACAAAATATATGCCTCAAAGTCATGCCTCCCAGGGACCCACCTCTTCTAGCCACAACCTACCAGCCTATAGGTACATCCAAGTTAATGTCTATCAGTAGATTAATGAACTGATTAGGTTAATGCTGTCATTACCTAATCATTTCAGCTCTAAACATTCTTGCATGACCTTTTGGGGGATATCTTGTATCTAAACTGTAACAATCCCCTTAACCTACTTCTTCCTATACTGCCTTTTCACTATCTGATATAAATGTAAGCTCTGTGAGAGTTCCGGACACTTAGTAGATACCCAATAAATATGTGAATTAACTAATTGCTTGATTAATTAATAAGTAAGCACTATAATGTAGTTGAGATTATTTTTTTCAGTTTTTATTCATTGCATGCTATTATTTATTGCATGCTTAATTTATTGCATTATTATGAAGGGAATAATAGGCCACAAAGTTAGTATCAAAAGCTTTCACATGACTTATTCTCTGAATGTCAGAAGCTACTGCCTGTCTCTCCTTCTAGACTTGGAGATCTGAAGTCCAACAGCAATGCCTTCTTCATCTTTATATCCCAAAATGTTTTGCCCATCATAAACTACCAGTAAAATATTATTTACTGGTATTTACCAGTAAAATATTATTAAGCAGAATTAAAATAATAGTTTAATCAATTGGTATCAAGAAAAGGAAACTTCAGAAATGATTACACATTACCCTTGATGTTATTTATAGTTTGGAACTGGAACATTCCCCAAGGACCCATGTGTTGCAGGTTTGGTCTACCCCTCAGCACTACTGAGAGGTGGTAAAACCTGTAAGAGGTGAGGCCTAGTGGGAGGAAGCAAGTTCACTGGAGGCATGCATCGAAGAGGATATTGGAACCTAGGCCCCTTCCTCTCTCTCTCTCTTTCTTTGCCTCCTAGCTGCTATGAGGTGAGCACACCACACACTCACACTATGATGTTCTGTCTCACCATATACCTTAAAGCAATGGTTAAGCAACCATGGACTGAAACTACTGAAGCCATGAGCCAAAATAAAACTTTCTTCCTTGTAAGTATTTTTGTCTCAGGCATTGTGTCACAGTGAGGGAAAGCTGACTAACATATCAGACATGGTTTGTAAAATGAGAAAGAAGAAGTTGCTTACAATTTGTTTTTCCCTAAGATATACAGTTGTGTTAGATGTTGAGTTTAGAATTCAAAAGTATCTCTATAAACATACAGTTTGAATGTATACCCATCTATCCACTTGTCTCAGTGAGAGGCGGAAGAAAGCACACAGAGAGAAGCGAATGGAGTTCTTGTGGGTTGGAACTGGCAAGACAGTTCCAGGGCTCTCCCGTGACATGTAATAATGAGAGAGTAAATGATACATAAGAAACATGTTGCCAGTCTCTTCCCATGTGTGCTCATCCTCTTCCAGATACTCGTGTTTCTCTTTTGAGAACCAGATGAAAATTTTAGTTTGAAAACTGAAATTCATAACAGTGTGGTTTCTCTGACATCAGCCTTCAAATTGTGTGGCTGTCAGAGGTAAAGGAATGTCTATGGTTCTGTAGGTTCATCTACTTGATTCCTGTTTCCATTTAGCAGAATGGAGACCTGTGGGTAAATGGAAGTTAGTGCCCATGGGACAAGCCTCTCACACAGCTATAATTGTACATTTCCCCACAGAACTTATTGCCTCCGTTCTCTTACTAAGTTGATTTGCTCACTCCCCACTCACACCCCCTACCCTCCTTCCATCAGGTGATTAATTGTGGATCTTAAAAAGGACACCCAGCTTGGAATTCAGAGAAGCTTAGAGAAATGGAAAATGTTCTATTGCTATTAATGGGGAAGAAAATGCAAACAGCAGGCATTTTATTTTTCCAACACAACATCTACTTTTCTTTAAACTTAGCTCTTTATATCATGGTGAAAGTCCCACTGTGATACTCCTGCAGAAAGCATTCAAAGTGCCCTTGCTTCTTCCTTAGGACCTGAAAGTTTCTAAAGCAATGGGCACATGATAGGGGAAATAATATGTGCAATTGGAGCTGTTTGTCTGAGGTTTCCTGGTTGGCATCCAGCATCCACACTCAACCACCTGGGATGGTAGTCTCCTCCCATGAGTCCTGGAGAGAGACTCCATACTGCTTAATGATTTTTCCTTCTTCTTGGCTCTCCCTGTCCAAAGTCATAGTGGTGTCTGAATGCCAAACCCCTGTTTTTCGATCTCTTGTAACTCTATGTACTATAATTAGAGACAAGAGCCTTCACCTTTCCTACATTTTCTTAGTGCTATTATGGAAATTGATCACACATTATTTTTACATGAGGATGGCACTGAGATATTCAAAGTACAAAGGTCTCTCTGGGTTCTTTAGCATGTTCCATTACCTCAACTTGCCAAAACCTTCAAGAAAGTAGGAAAGGGCACCAGTTGGGAAGGTAGAAGGACTCAGCAATACCTCTTAGATGATCCAGGAAAAATGCCTTTTATCATGGATTGTAGCTTTTGATGAGATTGGAAAATGGCAGAAATGTGTGGGAAACAATACTTACTTAGGGGATGGAAGGACAATGGCTTTAAAACTCCTTTGGCTGATCTTGAAGTAATACACTTTCTGGTTCCTTGATGCTAGTGATGGTCTGTAATCCACTCCATCCCTTGTGTTCTCAGCATTACTCTGAGAATACCAGGAGCTCACAACACTCATGGCTTAAGGAGGCAGGAGAGCTCAATAAAAACACTAGGCCAATTGTCAAAATGGATAGCAAAGTATAACAGTAACTTTGTTGAGAGTTCCAGGTCCGGGAGGCAGACTCAGAGACAGACATCAGGCTCAGCCCAGCGCAGACAGTGAGAGCTCCCCACCTAGGACGGCAGCCCAGAGCGCTCCCATGGTCCTCCACGGGGGCAGCGGGAACAGCCCAGAGGCAAGAGTCTTCAGTGTGGGAAGTGGGCACTGAGGAGAGGACACTTGGGTCATCCTCTACGGGGGTCCCGGCTCAGAGGCTTGCGTTCAGCTCAGCCAAGTCCCGTGAGAGTTCCAGGTCTGGGAGGCGGACCCAGAGATAGACAATAGACTCAGCTCAGTGCAGGCGGGTGAGAGTTCACCACCTGGGACAAGGGACCAGAGTGCTCGCGTGGGACCTCTGAGGGGGCGGCAGGCACAGTGTAGAAGCAGGAGCCTGCAGTATGGGGGAAGTGAGCCCGAGCACAGAGTGCACCCTTGAGCCTCCCATGCTGGGAGGCTAAGCCCAGAGGCCAAGTCTTACACAAGCCTGGCCCCGGGCCACAGTCTAGTGCTACTGAAGACTAGGGGGGCGAGAAGTTGGAAACCTGCAGGGACAACACTTGTTTTAAGTGAAGCTGCTATACCTCAGATTCTCACTGACAGAAGGGAAGATACGTGAACAACATGAGAAGACAGGGGAAGAAAGTGTCTCAAACAAACCTAGATACTGCATCAACAGAATCCAGTGATAACATGGTAGAAGAATTGTCAGAAAGGGAGTTCAGAATGTGCATAATTAAAATGATCAGAGAAGCAAACGATGAGATGAGAGAGAAAATGCAGGAAATGAATGATCGCACCAATCAACAGTTAAAAGAACAGATGCAGAAAGCAGATCATTTCAATAAAGAGATAGAGATGTTGAAAACAAACCAAACAGAAATCTTTGAAATGAAGGAAACAATAAACCAAATTAAAAACTCAATAGACAGCATAACCAGCAGGCTAGATCACCTGGAGGATAGAACATCAGACATTGAAGACAAAATATTTAATCTTGAAAACAAAGTTGACCAAACAGAGAAGATGGTAAGAATTCATGAA